>DWGR01003069.1:0-12679 GCA_018247715.1 Heliconius burneyi | reverse complement strand
TAACTTGTCATTTCTTATCTACGTATAACTAATTAAATGTACCTATGCCACGAGTACTTACTTATACAATGTATAACAATGATTGAGGTATTAGTAATTATTCTTAATACAATACTGTAATTTCTTTTAAATGTATGCAAAACTAAAAAAACTTTAAAATATATTTTGCTTTACATGCAATTACTGTATAAAATAATTTTAACATAATGGTGGTCTGGCTTTGGTGTCGAGGCAAAGCGCAGCGTTGTGTTCCGCCACTCAACACGCTATGCCTCCAGAACTCGGCAGAACATGGGGAACTGAGTGTCTTAACACTAGGTTCCCTCTGTCTGTCTGTCTCTTTTAGCCGTGTGTTCCCGGCTTAGAATAGGATCACCCTGGTACTGGTGGTGTCGTAAGAGGCGACTAAAGTACGAGTAGGAGAGTCACGCCGCCAGACACGCATGGGCAGACTCGACCGGATAATTACCACCCCCGGCATCTAAAACTGGCGTGAAGTAGTGGCTTTATGCCACTGCGTTTCGCTTTAGGTAATGCCGGGCTCCGGGGCCCAGCCACCCCAAAAGCTGGCAACGCACCAGTAGCTCTTCTGGTGTTACGCGATGTCGTGGGCGGCGGTGATCACATACTATCAGGTGACCCGTACGCTCGTTTGCCATGCTTTTACCATAAAAAAAATCACCTCATATGTAATTTAATTGAAATGGCAAAAATGTATAGCTAACAGTTACCTACTTTCTAAAAAAATTTAACGTCAATATAAAAATTATATAGATAGTAAAAAATATTACCGATAAAAACGAGACATTTTAATAAGTTCTTTAATTTCTTCAATTTAGAGAGGCCGTCGTGACGCAACGGCTCAAGGGTGTGACTGTAACGCGACGGTTGCGGGTTCGATCCCCATTTCCAAAACTCGGCGGAAAGTAGGGAACGGAGTGTCTTAGCACTAGGTTCCCTCTGCCCATGTTAAATTATTGATTTGGGTAAGGATTTTTATTATTCTTTGTCAAATAACTGTTATGATTGTATATTACAGAAATCGAATCCAAAATAATTAATCGAATATCGAATAGAAAATAATTAATTAAGAACCTCCTCCAAGTCGTAAATATTTGGTCAACAAAATAAAAAATAAACCATATGTGTTCAATGAGTCATTTATTTGTTTGCAATAATTGTTTTGCAGAATACCTTCAATACTCGTAAATAATATTTTACATGTACCTACATAGCACTTATCGTGTATTGTTAGCATCTGTGTACATTTTTATTATCTCACAGTATTAAAATAAACAATTTAATGTACCACCTGAGCAAATCCGTTATTCAACAAGTATATGAGACAATAGGTTATTCTGACGTAGACAATAAAGATTATTATAGTTTTTCAAGATTCTGATTAAGTTTCTGCTATTGTTTTGCTATCAAGGCTTATTAAGCTATCGTGACGTGTGTGCTCTGAAGATATGACACATTTAATTAAATGAAACTTATCTATTTCAACCTTCATTATGTACAGTACAATTTGTATGACATTCTTCAATCGAAACGAGATGTATATCTCTATTTATCTATCTATACTAACTGTATAGTTAGTATAGATAGATAGAGATTAACTTTAATATTCGGACACTATGCGTTTTTTTTTTAAATTACAATATTTGAATGATTTACTATGCATACATGTTATTATAATATTTTACTATCCTTTCTTGTTTCTTTTTTTTATAAATGATGTAATGACGAAATAAAATATAAATCATATCAATCAGTCCAAATATTAAAGTCACTAACTGTATATATATATATATATATATATATAGGTTTCTAATATCTTGCCACTACCAATGCATGTAATGTGTTTATGAAAAATAAAATAAAATACGATATTTGTCCTTAATTAACAGCTTCACGCTGTATCCCGCACACAGCAGGGTAGGCAGAGGGTATTTAGTGTTAAGACACTCTGTTCCCCATTTTCTGCCGAATTCTGAAGGCATTGCGTGTTGAGTGGCAGAACTCAACGCCGCGCTTTGCATCTAGACCAGAGCGAATATATATAAACGTAAATAAATATTTCGCTTCCTCGAGTGGAGATCTAACCCACAACCGTCGCGTTTACAATCACACCCTTGTGCCGCTGCGCCACGACGGCCTCACTTTTACTAAGGTTCATAAAGCTTAAATAATTAAAATCAAATAAGGCATTTTTATTATCAAACTTGTATAATAAAACTGGATTCTAATAATATATTAAATCGATTAGGTGACGAAATTAATGAGACGAATGAATATTGTTTGTAGTTTATTTCCTATAACTCGTAAATTGAATTTGTAAAGATAATTTCTGTATACGAGTATTTATTGATAATTCAAGACTACCCTGCAAATTAAGGAGAAATTAGTTTTAAGGTGCTTAAAGCGGCATAACTAAAAAAATTATTTTAAATATTTTTATTTGGAAAGGAGATTATTTTAAATATTTTTATTTTCTATGATTGGGTATTCAAAACGTATTTGTTTCGGTCCTCGTAATATGTTTTCGATGAAAGAACATATTTAAAATGTACTTGTATGGTGTTTAGTTAAACTATAGTTATAATACAATAATGTTTTTGTAAATAACAAATACGAGTTAAAATAATTTTGTAATATTGCATTTTTTTTTATTGTCCACAACATTTGTTCTTAGTTCTATTTCTTATGTAAGCGAAGATACATAGAGTTAGTTACTTTATCTCCGATTCGTAGAATTCTGATGAATAAAATTTATCTATCTTTTAAACTACTAAAATTTGAAAAGTTATCTTCATTCGCTTTGCAAAGTAAGGCAAAAATCTTTTCTTTTTTTTCTTGTATATTATATATAGGAATTGTTTGTATTGCATAGACTATATTCCGACAATGTATCGATTTTGTTTTTGCCAAATCACATTTTACGATGAAAATCATGAAACCAGTAAATAATATTACTAAAAAAATTTCAGATGTTGCAGTAAAAGATTATTCAGTTACTTTATCTTGTTGTGCCACTGAGCACTTACAGATCTCCTCTTTTATCTATAGTCTGGTAGATAGATAGTATGTTCGCTCGCAAAATCTTTATTCATGCTGGATTAACTTTATCTTATGACATATCCTTTTTTATTTGTTGTAAAATATAAATTAGGTTTTATAACATGGGTCTTTTTTAAATGATAAAATTAATGTGGATAAATTAAGTGTTATAACTCAATTTTAATATACAAATCATTAAATCACTTTATACTAAAATAAAAAATAATAATAATAAGAGGCCGTGGTGGCACAGCGGCACAAGGGTGTGACCGTAACGTGACGGTTGTGGGTTCCATCCCCACTCGCGGAAGTGAAATATTTATTTACGTTTATATTTTCATTTCTTTGCTCTGGTGTTGAGGCGAAGCGCGACTTTGAGCCTCCAGAATTCGGCAGAAAGTGGGTAATGGAGTGTCTAATACTAGGTTCCCTCTGCCTACTGCGGGATACGAAATAAGAATAATGGGACAAGAAAATAATAACGGGATAAGAAAATAATAATTAAAGTAAAAAACAAATGCTCACTTCGCATTCCATAGTAAGAGAATCTCTCGCAAAACTCATTTGTAACGATGAATCCCACAGCCTTTGGATAAGGGAGATTCTGAAAATAAACAGAATAGTTATTATAAAACACTGATAGTTCATACAAAAAAAATATCTAGTACATGCAATATTGATAAAGTAATAGAACACGCAAAGGCTATTAATTATAAGCCTAATTATTTCTATTAAAACCATCTTCTTATATTTAGGCCGACCAAATTCTCAACTGATGTGATGTGTGTGTGTACGACGCTCTAACCGCCTTTAACCAGACATGCGTTTTAACTGCCGCTTGTCATTTATTCACCATCAAACAATGGTGCACGTTTCTAATATAGCGATAAGTTAATATAGACCGAGCCGACATTAGATAAATGTTTCCGTGGACACGTTGCTTGTGCTAATATCGAGAAAATTGACTCTTATAACGTCTACAATTGGTAATATTGACATTGTTCGAATTATTAAGTAAAAATTTACAATCAGCTTCTCGCTTTATCCCGCACGCATGGTAGGCAGAGGGAACATAGTGTTAGGACACTCCAATCCCCACTTTCTGTCGAATTCTGGAGGCATTGCGTGTTGGGTGGTAGAACTCAACGCCGCGCTCGACACCAGAGCGAAGAAATAGAAATATAAACGTTAATAAATATTTCACTTCTTTGAGGGAATCAAATCCACAGTTTACACGGTGCGTTACAGTCAGCCTTACAGTCACACCTTGTGCCGCTGCGCCACGACGGCCTACAACATTTGTAAAAGTTTACAAATTTATAGCTAAGTCTTTAAACGCGTCGAAAGTCTACAGATAAGTAAGACTGATGTAAAAATTTATACAGTTTACGAGGCTTAATCTAAACTTTGCAATGCCCCCAAAAGTAGAGTCAGATAAAAATACCATTTAGATGATGATTACTGCAATTCAATACTCCCATCACCACGTCTAGCCACAGACGTGGTATTGTCAAAATAGAACAAAATCGACGAGCTATTCTAAGTGGAGTATTGTTGAAGTGGTATTCCAGAGGGGTTTACAGATTTCTTTAATATTTATTTTATTTTAAGTAACGGTTTGGGAATTGTGATATATGTATGTGAAAATACCCAGGAATAGTAGTACCTACCTCAATGCCAGTACGGCTGCTTACTGTGGAAGGGGAGATCAGGGTGATCGCTATGAACTACCTCAATGAAATATTTAAGTTCCAAAATTTATATACATAATAAATCCTAATTGAACATTCTTAAATTTTGTTTCTGGCTTCTCATATAGAGCATATTACGCGGACGCAACCTAGTGTTAGTACACTCTGTACCCATTTACTGAATTTTCAAGGCATTGCGTATTGAGTGATGGAACTCAATGCTTCGCTTTGCGCTTGTTACCAGAACGAGGTAATGAATGAAAATCCAACCCACGATCGTCACCTTTACAGTGACACGACGGCCTCTATTAAAAAATTAAAAAGTAATGAAATAAAAAAACGATTACGATTGTAAAAATATTTCTTATTAAAATCTATAAATAGCCTTTTTAAATAATAATATTTGGATTCATGTAGTACATACTATCGTTATTCTAGCATTACTATTACTTTTTTACTATCTGATGCGTATCTACATATTCTAGAATATATATTTTTATTAGGTACATAGTAAAGAAGCCATCGTGGCGCAGCGGCACCAGGGTGTGACTGTAATGCACGGTTGTGGGTTCGATCCCCGCTCGAGGAAGTGAAATATTTATTTACGTTTATATTTTCATTTCTTCGCTCTGGTGTCGAGGCAAAGCGCGGTGTTGAGTTCTCCCACTTAATATGCTATGCTTCTAAAATTCGGCAGATAGTGGGTACGGAGTGTCTTAAGACTAGGTTCCCTCTGCCTACCCTGCTGTGCGCGGGATACAGCGTGAAACTGATTTAATTTGATTTTAATTTTTTTTCAATAATCAAGAAGAAACGAAAGATTAAGATATTATCAAATACGTAAAGTAAAAAAAAAGCGCTAAGCATTTTTTTATCAGTATTGGCCTTGGTAGTGTGAATAAGAACGGTTGTTCCAGGTACACGTTTGACGTTACACATCGGCGATAATGCATTAAAAATTATACTTAAGTACACTAGTACATAGCGAGCGAAGCTGTGCCCCACAACTTCGCCCGCTTAAACTAATATATTATTTAATACACTGAATACATACATCATTTCCATCAGAATACATTGAAGATATAATAAAACATGTTATTGGGAGCATTTAAATATGTAATTCCTTGGACTTTTTGGGATTTAAAAAAAATGCAACTTCTCACACTTTGCTAAATTACAAAATGCAGCAAAAATACAGATAACATAGAAGCTTGATATTTTTTGCTCTATTTTTATTTGCGAAATCGGCATAAATGAGATAAAAAATGATGATAAAATTTTTGCGAGAAATATGCAAGAGAGATCTGAAAGGCTTTTGTGAGAGGCCCAAGGAGGCTTTAGACTTGGAAGAGGATGTATGCATCAGATCTTTTCCTTCTGCATGATCACGGAAAAGTTTTAAGCTGTCGACCAAAAAGTTTTCTGTACTTTTGTGGTCTTGGAAAAGGCGTTTGGCGAAATTATGAGAGATAATACCCCAGGGTATTATATATAATATGTACGAACCCAGGCTGTAAAGTTTATTTACAGAGATCATTCAGCCTGCGTGCAAGTAGGTGCTGGCTTGTCGCCTTGGTTTGATATCCAATTGTATTTGGATAGCTGAAGGAGCTATCCAAGGAGTGAAACAAAGTGATATGGGAGTGAAAGTAGGTAACTCCAATTTGAATTGCCTGCTCTACGCCGATGATGCTCATTGCATCATCAGAGTGCGAGTTGGTATTGGTCACCACCGAATTACAGAAGAAGAATGAAAGAAAGATGAATGCTGTGGAGATGCGATCTTTGCGTTGGATATCTGGAGTCACTTTAGCTAATTGGATCCGCAATAAAGAGATCACAGAATGGATCAGGTACTAGCGAGGATGTCACTGTGAGAATGAAGAAAAACGTGCTCGGCTGTTTTTGGCTCGTCGAACGAATGAGTGACGAAAGAATGGCAAAGATACTGGAAGAAGGTCACGTAAAAGGCATGAGAACCCCCCGTGTGTAGCATAAATGTCATCATCATTTGACAGACGGACAGTCAGATTCTTTTAAAAAAAATCAGCAGAATTAAGTCCCTTACACGATATACAAAAATTGGATATCGATTGACCTTAAACACGTTTAATTTATAAAAAAAAAACTTTATATTGTACTAGAATTATTTATAAAAAAACCAATTACAGGAAAGTCATAAACTTGAAGCCGTGGTGGTAGGTTCGATCCCCACTCGAGGAAACGAAATATTTACTTTAATTTATATTTCTGTTTCTTCGCTCAGGCGTCGAGACAAAAAGCGCGGCGTTGAGTTCCGACACTTAACACGCAATACCTCCAAAATTCGGCGGGAAGTGGGGGACGGAGTGTTAACACTATATTCCCTCTGCCTACCCTGCTGTTTGCGGGATACAGCGTAATGATGATTTCTTTTCTATAGTAATAAGTCGTAAAAATAGGTTAATGTAAGGTTGAGCCGGCATTTTAGAATTAATATAATATTCATATTGCGACGCGGAACCCTATTCCCTGTTTCTGTTAATATTATACACCTTATATAGTTTATTTGTTAATATGCCACTGATAACAAATAAGAATACAAATACCGCAAATGTGTAAAAACGTAAGTAAATCAAATTGGTTGTGTGCCCATCACTAGCGTCAGTTAATAGATATGATATCTACTTAGCGTGACGAAACTGTGTTTTTCTATGGCTAACCCAGATTTACCAATAGAGGTTACATAAATAATCCTTATACAAATTGTATCGCACGCCCAAATATAATATATGGTTGCTGGCTTATGCGTAATTTTTCCTTTTAATTTAAAATATTTATTCTTATCATTTTAGTCCTTATCCAATATATGAATATTGAATATTTTTTGGCCTAAAACACATTATATTTACTAGTAAACATTATATTCTAGTTCAATAATGGTTAAAAAATATCACAGGAAAGCTTTAGTCCCGAATAGTAAGAAGAATTTAATATAAGGAAGAGCCAGCGTTTCAGAAATAACATGCTCAACTGTTATTCTCGTTTGAAATTAAGTACGTTTGACTTTAAGTATTTCTAGAATCTTATTGACTATGAAGCAAAAAAACATATTTCAAGATGATTAATTAGACCAAAAACTTTTTTTATTTAATTAGACCAAAAACTTGCTTAATTAATATTCGAAAACCTATATATGTAGGTAGGTGCCTACATTATTTTATATTATCTGCAAGATAATAGAGACTGTACTCATTGATGTGCAATCAAATATATAAATGTAAAAGAATATTTTTTCAGCTAAGTATCGACTCCTAATTACAATCATATAATTAATGTGAATATTAATCAAAATAAAATTTTGTTGTTCTTACAAAGTTAGTTAGACCAGTCGTGGCGCTCGGCCTCAAAGTATGAAAGCGCGGCAGATTGTGGGTTCGGTAAAGGAAATAAAATATTTAATATTTTCATTTCTTTGGTCTGATGTCGAGGTTTAGCGCGGCTTGAGTTCCGCTACTCAACACGAAATACCTCCAAAATTCGCTGGAAAATGGAGTACGGAGTGACTTAACACTAGGGTCTTTTTTGACCCTGCTACGTGTGGGATACGGCGTGATAAAAAAAAGAGTAATCGTTCACATGATTTTATTTAAATAACCATGATAACTCAGGCGTTCACGCTATTACACTTAAGTTTAATAGAGCGACACCAATCTCTATATATATAATAAAACAGTAAAAATATTTTGTCTGTACATTTAGTATTTTTGATTGAAATAGATAGACGGACACTTAAAAAGAATTATAGAAAGCCAAATTTTCTTTTATTTCTTGTCTGTCTGTCTGTATGGTATGGTCACACTTATCTTCGTAAGTACTGAACCGATTTACTTAAAACTTTCACCAATTGATTTGTTTTAACCTTTTATAGTCTCCCCGTGACCACGAAGCGCAAAGGTGCAAAACGTTTGAAACGTCGGGTTCCTAAAAAATGTAATTATCCAAAATATACGCGATTAATCCGGTTAAAATAGTTTCATTTAATATGTGTAATGATCGTGAGTAGCAAAGAACTTATTATTTAAAGTTTGTTTAAAACATTATTTTGCCTACGAGTATATAGCAATTTATAACTATCTATACTTATAATATATCTGTATTTGTTTGTAATAAATCTGTATTTAAACCGACTTTCAAAACAAGGAGGAGGTTCTCAATTAATTATTTTCTATTCAATATTAGATTCATTTGTTCGTTTAATTATTTTGGATTTGATTGCGATATTGGATTATTAGATTAGTTTTGATTATTTTTTGTACTAAGCAAAGATTTAAAGTTATTTTACAAAGAATATTACAAATCAATAATTTAACATTCAAGGCTGTTTCTGAACGAGTAAATTAAATTAGTCATTGACAATAACACTTTCGACTATCAGCCGATTATGTACACTTAGTTCAAGCGGGCGAAGCCGCGGACGGGCCGCTAGTTATCACAAAATCTTTTTATCTCATTATTAGTATTTATTATTCTACAATCAATTCTCCACGCACTGCCGATTTGGTTTTACTATTGGCAAAACCAAAACAATTTATATAAAATTCGACTAAGCTGTCTTCATTGTCTCGATCGAGCAGGTATGTCAAGGCAAGCCGTATGAAATGAGGTTTAGTGAAGGCTATCATCATTGCATTTGGCGAACAGTATTAGATACACAACATTTATTATGCACAGTGGTCAATAAATATGGAGTAATAGTGGCGACACTTGCATGGCTAACTAGGTATGCCTTAGCTTAATTTAATAAATATATATGAAATGTTTAATGAAATGATTGCAGAAAAAATACAATGACATCTCCTGATTTTATATGTAAATGTCTCGTTTGCATTAAAATTATAACAAGGTAATCTGTAAGTGATTCTTCCATTTTGCATGAAGGAATTGCACTCTCCTCAGAGTGGGATTCGAACCCACAGACATTGTAAATCATCCGTTAGCACTGACCATTTTGAAATAATATCTTACAAATAACAAATAACAAGTATATTTTGTTTCAGTTTACTTATTATCATAATCAGCAAGGGTCTTATGGAATGTTAGAGGATACTATTACTGAAATTATATACGTCGTACCTAATTGCGTTTTATGATTCATTGTTGCTATCTTTCATTAACGTAGAAAATTAATAAAGTATTAAAAGGTATACGGATTAATACCATTATAGGAAAACATCCCTCATAAAAAAAATTCTAATTACTATTTTTAGACAGAAATATGATCACTACACGTTATTCTGAAAAGATACGAATATGCTGTCGATGACTTTTTTGTAGATCTTATTAAGAGGAGAAATACACCAGTACATTATTTTCATGTAGTAACATAGTTACCAATAAAGCAGCGCATGCGCGAAAGTATCTCATCGGGTAGGACTTTACACATATTTATCGTATTTATGTTAAATTACATAAAAATGTACAAAAAAGAAACTATATATAAACCGTCCCTAAGAAATACTCTACCTAATGGTGAAAACTGCATCAAAATACGTTGGGTGGCTTAGAAGAAGAGTTAGAAAGGCCAGACAGAGGAGAAATGCGATTATTTTATAATATATAGAGATAGAGAAGATATTATACAAATATAGAAATAAAAACCAAACCAAAACGATCTTAAATTAATAATAACAATCTCAAGCTCACCTATCAAAAGTTATGTCAGGTCAACAGTAACTTACAGCTTGAAACTAGTTCATAAAGACTTGACGTAAAATTAACATAAAGTAACATATAGCTTGTGAGTGTCAGTCAGTACTTGTCTATGATATCATTGTATACAGAAACCTTCGACAAAGTACAGTTTTGATTGTTGAACCCTCTTGTGATAAATATTGCGCCTTATATCTTCTATTTTATCTTTTGAGTGCTGATATTGTACTATTATCCTCGACCCGAAAGAATGTCTTTATTTGCTGAATACTTTAATATTTTTAATTCAAAATATCTTACTCGTTAATGATAATAGAGTAATATTATATATGTGGACTATATATAATATTACTGTTAAAGTGAATTCAATTTCTCTAAATGGTAGAGACCGTGTGTTCCCGGCTAGGAATAGGATCACCCTGGTACTGGTGGTGTTGTAAGAGTGGGAGAGTCACGTCGCCAGCAATGGCAACACGCATGGGTAGACTCGACCGGATCATTACCACCCCCGGCATTTAAGACCGGCATGAAGTGCGGAAGGCGTAGTGACTTTATGCCACTGCGTTTCGCATTAGGTAATGCCGGGCTCCGGCGTCCAACCACCTCAAAAGCTGGCAACGTACCAGTAGCTCCTCTGGTCTTACGTGGTGTCGTGGGTGGCGGTGATCACTTACCATCAGGTGACCCGTACGCTCGTTTGCCATGTCTTTCTCCAAAAAAAAGACTAGCTGTTACGTAGTGGATGAAGCATGCTATAGTGGGGTAGTTACATTTTTTGTTTATTACATACTCGTAGATAGTTCTTTCAATACACAGGTTGTTGGGAGCAATTATATGTAAATATAATTTGAAGTTGTAACAAATAACAACCAACGAGTACATTATATCAGCTTCACGCTGTATCCCGCACAAAGCAGACAACTAGTACGTAGGCAGAGGGAATCTAGTGTTAAGACACTCCGTTCTCCATTTTCTATCAAATTCTGGAGGCATTGCGTGTTGAATGGCACAATTCAACGCCGAGCTTTGTCTCGACACCAGAGCGAAGAAATGGAAATATCCCCGAGTGGGGATCGAACCAACAACCATCGCGTTACAGTCACGCCCTTGTGCCGCTGCGACGACGGCCTCTGCGGTGGCAATGTGACAAAAATTTATAATTGATTTTACAGATTGATATTTTTTCTTATTGGCTATAAGATTTGAAATTGTTACATAATGTCGTGACGTATATATAATCGTTTCTAAATAACGCAATACTAGGGAATAGTGGAACTGTAAGCAAATATTAGAACTATTTTCTTTGTATTATTAAACAAATAAATTACGTGGAAGAGATTTAGGTAAGCATTTTTTTTTATATAGTTTACCTTACTTCGGAAACCGTATTGGTATTTAATTATTTATAGAGTAAACAGACTATCATAGATTCGCATTTCTATTAAATTAATCGATAAGAAATACCATTAGTGGGTTAAGATATATATTGGACATTTGTCAGCTTGTGCAACACTGTGCCTAATATAACAAGAACATGTTGGTAAAGACAACAGATATAAAGATTACAAATCAGATACGTGTTTACTTTGTAAAATATTTACTGATATATAAAAAAGATAAACTAAAGTAATAGCTCTACAGTTAAGTTACAATATATAAATCAAAACTTCAACTTCTTTACGTATTAAAAAAATATAATTTAAAAAATACATTATTGTTAACAGGGCTGTAGGTAAATAACCGTTGTTACTGTAATATAACTTTTTCGGTAACAAAATTTAAAAAATATATGTTTTATGTGTTCTTATTTATCTGTGTAATATTTCTTAAAAAAGAACCACAGTTTTAATAAAAACTATTCGCATTTTACATATCTATCTATATACTTTTATTCAGTATAATTTTCAGATTATTGTTAACTAGTAGTATATATATACATAAAATACTATTCATAAGTCCCTATAAATATACTTATTCCTTTGCATGTGCAATTGGGGCGCGCAGAATAATCTGGTGCCGACCCCAGATGTTGTAGTAACAAAAAAACTGTACACTAACTTATTTGCTAAAAGCTAAAGCAAGACCCCTTGGAATATATCTCTAGATACGCCCATGATTGTTAGATGTATCTAGCAACGTCACATTTTTTAAAATTGATTTTAGCATCTTTCAAGATCGATCTATCGACTCTCGACTATTGCAGTCTAAAACACTAGTGATGTGCTTTTTTAAAATTA
>DWGR01003068.1:0-12679 GCA_018247715.1 Heliconius burneyi | reverse complement strand
AATAATTTACAACTTTTATTTTTTAGCTTCATATTTATCCTACATATAGCGACAGACAAAGATAACCTATGAAGACAAGCAGTTCCACATCTTAATTATGATTTTTAGTTAAAATAATGAAAAAAAAAACAATTATATAACATTTTAAATAAAACTCAAAATAAAATAAGTAAATCAGCTTCACGATGTACTCGTATCTCGCACACAGCAGGGTAGGGTACTCCGTTCCCCACTTTCTGCTAAATTCTAGAGTTACTGATAAGTGGCAGACCTCAACGCCGCGCTTTGCCTTGACACCAGAGCGAAGAAATGGAAATATAAACGTGAATAAATATTATAATAAATAAAACTTAAAGACCAATTTGGCACAATAATGCAATGAGAATAGAATAATAAAATATATTGTGTTGTAGTATTTCTGACAATATCAACTGAAATTCATGGTAATTAAAGATCATGCAGCAAAATAAATATATAAATTATAATTAGTATAACGAGATCGTGGTTATAAGAGAGCCGAAACTGCATCCGACATCTGGCGTAAAATTACCGATTAACTGGAATTGCCCACGTAAATGCTTTTGGGTAACGACAGCATAATATGAAATGTTGAGAGCCGAAGTAGATTGGAGTTTATCATCATTCGATCTTGCTGCTTGAAATGCTTGAAATTCTATATTATTCAGATGTACTTAAGTGGAACGTGGAGAAAATATCTGTAATACTCGATACACGACTGGCCTCAATACTAACGTTTAAAAACTTGTGTTATTTATTTGAAACAAATATAATATTGAATTCAATATTATTCTTTGTAAGTTTCTACAGTTTTATATTCTTGTTATATTATCCTTTTAATAACAAAACTACGACATTATCAAACTGTTGAAGTAAACGCAAATAAATTTTTCTCGAACTTTTACAATTTATTTTCCTTTTTTGCGGACGGTAGAGTTTTACCTTTAATGAGTGCTTACCGCTTTGATGTGACATTTTTATTTTATTACTCATAGTGTATATTGAACTTGGTTAACTAAATAATAAAGTTCGAATTTACTTTATTCGTTAAAATAGTTTAGTAGATCCGGTAGTAGTAGTCTAAAATTTAGTAGATATTATACAGATTTACGCTGTATCCTGTACACAGCAGCGAAGGCAGACGGACCTACAAAAAACCTAGTGTTAAGACACTCTGTTCCCCATTTTCCAACACGCACGATCAACTTTCCGAACGACACACCTCCACACCAAAGTGGAGAAATGAAAATACACATTTAAATAAATTTTCATTTCCTCGAGTGAGGATCGAGTCCACAACCAGTTGCGTCCACAGTCTCACACTTGTGACCCTGTGCGACCACTGGTCTCTAAGACACAAACATTATTTACTCGAACATTGGTAATTATCCTGCATGATATTCTATCGATATTCATTCCATATAATTTTTTCCGTTTAATATTCCTAATCAGTTGACTTCTGATCTTTTCATTATTATTATTTTACATTTACTTTAAATTCTCTTTAAATTCTGTTGTGGCAAATTAAATATTACAGAATATTCTTTTAACTCATCTTGGCCACGATAGCGACCATTTGATAACAAACCAAAAATAATGTTATTTACATACATATATATTTTTAAGGAAAAGCCAGAAATAGACGAAATGTTAAAAGATGATCATTAGAGTTGGTCACGTAACAGGTATAAAGACTCCCTGGAGACAGCACCGACGTGCAAGCCGTACGTTGCAAGTGGACGACACGTTTGATAATAGTACTAAAAAATAAAGCAACTCCACGGTTTTGGTAGAAATAAATAGTTTTCATGGATAACTATCACGGAAATTAGTGAATAACGTAACTCAACTCCGCTCTTTCTCCTACTAGAGCGGGCAAATTAAGATACAATCATTTCTCCGAGAATAAATCGAATCCATACCCATTGCTTCGATTCTTACTTTACAACAACGACGTCTTATGTAGAGAATAATATAATATTTTCTTTCAAAACTTTGCACTTATACAAATATTATTGTCCACGAAAACGGCAGAAACTCCGGAACGGAATATGCGATAACAATGTTGAGTTCCACCAACCAACACGTAACTCCTGAAAAATTCGGCAGAAAGTGGGACACGGAACTGTCCTAACACCAGGGACCCACATTCCCTTTGGCTACCAATGCGCGGAATACAGCGTGAAACTAAAGAACATATTGATGAATTTTAATACATTCATGATAATGAACTAATTGGCATAAAGACAAATGTTATGTAGGAAAACCGAATAGTTAGTTCAGTCTTGAGTCAACTTCTCTTACAATATTCCTATGTAAATGACACGCAGCATGCACCTCATTAAGTAGTTTCTCGACTCCACCTCACGTATAAGTTTGACGTTTAGGTATTTTGACTTCAGAAACTGTGGAATAAATTATCTTAAATGAACTTGTATTTGGAGTTAGTTGTTTTTGTTTACGCGATAATTATGGGTTAGATTCCCGTTTGATTTATTCCCCCTGACAAGTAATTTTCAATGATTTCGAAAGAGTTTTTCGGAATTCAATAAAACAATATAGCCTCAATTGGTTTTAATTCTATGAAAATGTATCCACACCCACGCAAATACTCAAAAAATATTTTTAACAAGCTTTTATTAGTTCGAACTGTAATAAACTATATAGTAAAATCTTAATTTAAACCACTTGTAATAATTGTATCCTCAACAATACAATATTATGGTATCAACGAGCTGCTGTGATGGTGGAGCCCATACAATTTATAGCTTCCAGCACATCTACCTATGGCAGTCGTATCAGTTAGTGTAAAAAAGTGTTAGTTTTTGTTATTGTTCACAAAAAACAATTATGACATTTTAAATAACTAAAATATATTTGATTATTTGAATGAATTTGACTACAAAAGATGTAATTGTGAGTTCGTGGTGATAGAATAAATTACTTTCATATTTCAACATGGGTAAAATGAAGCAAGGCGTTGAGTTCCGCCATCCCTCACTTAATGAATCGAATTCAGCTTAAGTTGAACAAAGAAGTCTCAACTCAATATTAGCTTAACTAACAAAAGTCCTGTTTATTTGCACCAGTAGATAAGGTTTAAGGAAACAGAGGAGAATGATGTAAGAATTTTACTAAAAGTAGTTATCTTTTCGTGCATTTTTAAGCATTTCTCGCTTCAAAAATGCACTGGCTATAAATTTAAGATTTACTGTGAGGATTATCTGGCAACATAAAACACGAAGTTTATTAAAACTTAAGGGGAAACTGGAGATCTCCGCTCTCTAGTTCTAGTATATCTCACACGAGATATACTCTGCCTTCTCTGCTATACGAAATGCTGTAAATAAAAAAAAACAAATTACCCACATCCTCTAATTAACATATTTAAAAACTATTATTTCACCAGAAATTATATATCTACTTTATTCCTACGAGTACGAGTACAAAACTTCGAAGTAAAATTTGCACTAACAAGATGTTTATTAACAAAGTAGTTTAAAAGTTCTCGTGAATGCACGTTCACATGTGAAAGAAACTTCAAGAAATGGGAACTTTTCTTTAATGTGAACTTAATTCCATACTATTCTTGATATAATATAACCAGGTCCACTCCAAATGCTGAATTTGTAAGTTAATTAGAAGAAAAAATAAAACAAACTTTTAATTTTCATTATAACTTAAAAAAATTAACTTAAGGAACTCATTTCTTTTTTTGTTTCGCGCTGTATCCCGTGTATAGCAAGATGCCTACCCTGCAGAGGGAAACAGGGAATTCTGGAGTCATTGCATGTTAAGTGGCGCGCTTTCTTTCGTTACGAGAAAAAAAATACATACATATATTTAATTTTCTTGAGTGGAAATCGAACCCACAACGTGTCACATTTACAGTCGCACGTTTGTGCCCTGCACCAATACTGACCTCAAAACAAATCATCTAACTATTTCTACTTTAATATTAAAATTGACCATCCAACCTATACCAATTACATAACAAACTTGCATGATATATATAAAGGGTTATATATATTACTATAAGATCGCTTAGAGAATAGTTTAATCAGTATAAATTGAAGGTACTACGAGACAACCGAATGGCGCCGTGACGTGTATCCGTAGCAATCAGTGCCTGAGAAACCTTTGCTGGAAATTCAACCCTATTATTACATATATTTGTATTTGGATATTTAGATAACCCTATTACAGATAGCTATAGCTCATCTCAGGACCTACTGACATAAAATTGTACCGGTTCTGAGTGACTTTGAAATTTCGCATACCTACAGGTTAGGACGTATAGAGAATCACTAAGAGAGGATGTCCCAAAATTCCTATGGGTGGAATTAACAAAATAAAAAATTAACAACGTAAAGTCCACGCCAACGAGATTTTGATCTTCCAATAGATTTAACATCTTTCTTTAACTGTAGTGGTAAAGCACAAAGAACAAATATAGTTAATACAACATATATATTGTTATATATTGGAATGCTTGTTTTTTTTATGGTAAAAGCATGGCAAACGAGCGTACGGGTCACCTGATAGTAAGTGATCACCGCCGCCCACGACACCGCGTAACACCAGAGGAGCTGCTGGTGCGTTGCCAGCTTTTGGGGTGGCTGGGCCCTGGAGCCCGGCATTACCTAATGCGAAACGCAGTGGCATAAAGCCACTACTTCACGCCGGTTTTAAATGCCGGGGGTTAATATTTATCCGGTCGAGTCTGCCCATGTGTGTCGCCATTGCTGGCGGCGTGACTCTCCCACTCGTACTAAAATGTATTTAAAATATCTTAATCTTTAACTCCGCTTGTATTTATAATATCCTCTTTTCCAACATGCAACGTCACTCGCAAAAAAAATTACATTGGATTGGAAATTGCAAGGTTTTCTTTGCTAACCCCAAACGTACGGAGCATAATACGTATGAAAAATTAATTATAAAAAAAACTTCCTTCAAGAACTTCCTCTGGTCTTGTCTGGTTTGTTATTTAAAAAATCTATATTCGAAAAGAAACATATGTTTTCGAATCATTGCTATGAAAATTTAATAAGAAAACATGCAAGCGTCTAATTTTAGAAAGCTTGCAGTTTAGTAGATATTTCGTAACAACATTCGACATAAAACAAATCTCCTATGATCCTAGCGTCTCTAGATATCGCAGCAAATGTATGTATTTTATTAGCTTGATGCAAATCCGCATGCAACGCTTCGACAGACCGCCGGGGTAAGTGAGATAACTTAACGCGTTAACCATAGTTTGGCCAAGCTAGAACTGCTATGAACTTACTTGTGGGTAGTTGTAGTTATATATTTGTCTCTTTATACAGATTTTAGTTAGTTTAGTTAATTTAGTTAGTTAAGTGAAATCTAATTTAAATAAGGCCGGAAAAATATATTTGTTTAGTTATATACCCAACACACTCAATCCCCCACGCTCCACCCGAAACAATTTTTTATTGAGTGGCGGAGATCAACCCGCATTTTGTCTCGTTACCAGAAAGAATAAATGAACATATTCATACCCCGAGTGGGAATCAATCTTACAACCGAAGCGCTCGCAGTAAAACACTGCTCCACTGAGCCACGACGGCCTCTATATAAACATTACGTCGCACGTAGTTACCAACTTTCCACGATTGCATCTATAAATACATCATATATGCTTTCACTACGATTTAGTTTCACAATGTACTATTTAATCGCTTCATATCAAAAATGTATATTTGCAGGTTGAATTCCGCTCGCTAGTGTCTGACATGCCAAGCGTCTTTATTCGCTTTGGGCTCCGTCCAAATAGCTAGCCGGATGTAGGTATAACAATAATGTATACAGTATTTTATGAACGGTATTTAGCTTAAAGATAGCAATTTGATGTGAAATTTTATAAATATATCAATTTAAATAACAATATATCGAGGTCAATCCTGATGGAGAGCCAGATTGTGGGTTCGATTCCCTATCGAGAAAATGAAATATTTTATAATTTCATTTTTCTCGGCGGAAAGTAGGAAACTTAGCACTAGGTTTCCAGGTTTCCTCTACCTACCCTGATATTCCAGATATGGACTTTCTAAGTCCAGTAGTTTCGTCTGTTCGTCTGTCAGTCACACAGTAACAAACGAATTTCATATATACAAAGATAGATAATATATTTATACATTTAGTTCTCAATATTTCTGCTAACAGAACAATTTCTCACTAATATTTGTAAGTTTCACTACATATACTGTAGTATATCTACTGCACTTGCTTTATTTCGTACATTTCAGTCACAGGTGCTGGTTTCCATTAGATGGATCGTCTGCTCATTCCCGTTTTATGCTAAAACAATATATCGACAGCTACTTTGAATAATGTATAAACCAAGTACACAGTAGAGTTAGGAAAATTCTTTCAAAGTTTCGACTTTCAAAGAATACAAAATTCTTTAGTTTTTTCTTAATTTTGCTACTGGACCAAGATGAGTCACAAGGACTACTAGACCAAGACGGCGTTATTTATCGTGTTGCCAGGTTAAGGATGTGAAATTAATTCATTCCCCCGACTGGAAATCGAACCCACTACCGTGTTTACAAACAGATGCTCTGCTACGGCGCGACAATATTATATTTAATGTGGTAAATATATAAATATCAAAGGGAAAAAAAATAAATTTCTTTCACACAAATCAAATACAAAAAATCTGAAGGAGTATAGAAAATTAATGTTAATCTAATATCTTTTCTAAGAAATCTTAGATAAAACCAGTTCAAGTGTGCCAACTGTTATCGTAATATCGCCGACCCATTTCGTAAGCTTCTTCTTATTTCACAATCCCTTTCACTCACATAATAACTTAAGCTTACCAAAATAACAATTTTATGAAAGTTCCTCACCAACTTATTAAGCATATTTTCATAGTGTATTAAATATTAAAAACTTGTATAGTTCTGAGCTTGGAGTAAGCTTTTAAGCTCTAAAATATAATATAAAATCTTTTCAAAATACCTCGTATCTACAAAAACTTCTTAAACAAAAAAGTTTTTGTAGGTTTTAAATAAAGTAACAAGCAATAGTTAAGTAAAGATTAAGTTAAATTAAAAATTAACTCAGCTTCACACTGTATCTCGCACATTGCAGTGTAGACACATCGAACGAACATAATGGAGATACCTTAATGGTAACATGGTGATTGTCTCTGTTCCTACTAAAACATCTCCGTTTCCCACTTTCCACCGAATTCTGGAGACACTGTGCGTTGATTGGTGTCGCGCTTTGCCTCATTGCCTAAAAGAATAAATTAAAATTCGAGTGGGATTCAAACCCAGCAGGTGTCACGTCGCTGTCGCGTTTACAGTTCACGCTCATACCTCTGCGCCACAAAAAACCTCGTAAAACTTAATAACAAAATCTAAACTGTTCCACAAGCAATATAAAACAATGCGAACTATTTCAGGTGTAAAATTACATAACCGCATTATGAAGTGGCTGGCACGGAGCCCGCTACCTCTTCCAACTTACATAATATACTCTTGTGACTTAACTTATTTGGCTGAAATGCTACTTTCCTGTCCAAAATATAACTTGTATTTGCTATTTATACATTTGTTTGCGATTTTATATAAAGGCTAGGAGGTATCTAGTTAAAGTAATGCTATCTATCATCCTCATACTAATTTGATAAATGTGAATTTAAGTTTGTTTGTCACACTTTCACGTCAAAACTACTCAACCGATTATAATGAAACTTTGTACACATATTTTTAGTAGTATTAGAAAGGACATAGAATACTTTTTATTAAAAAAAGTTGTTTGTTCCACGTTCACGCAGAAATCACTGGAAGGACTTATATGAAATTTTGTATAATTTCTATAATATATAGCGTAAACTCTAAGCGGCTGAAGCTGCATACGAGTCGCTAGTACTATAATAATTCGTTTTATAATAATAGACTAAATTGTTGAAATTTTATTTTATATACCAAAACTCATAAATATAGAAGCCGTTCTGGCACTTCGACACAGCGTTTAACTGTAAATCTAAGTAAATGTATGATGATTATGGGTTCGATCTCATTCGAGGAAATAAATTATTTTATTTTTTTCGCTCTGATAAAAAGACAAAACACGTTGAGCCAAAAAATGGACGGCAAGTGGGAAACGGAGTGCCTTATCACTAGGTTCCCTCTAACTTATCTAATTTATATGGGACGCAATGTAAAGCTAAAAACTAGCAATTTGTGACTAATCTGTCCATATTCGTACATATTATTCTATTCTCACATAAAAAACTTTTACTTCTTCACGGAAAAGGTATATTAAAAAGCCATAGAGAAAGGTACTTATGAAGTTAACCTGAGGAAATTCAGTTAAATAGATAGGAAATGAATAGGATACGATGGCAGACTATCATTACACGGACTGTAGAGTGAATCCAACTCGAACTTGGCAATTTGTCCGCCATTTGTTAACTGGCTTCACTACTGTGTCTCTTGCTTTGACTAAAATATTGTGAGTAATTTTGTTTAAAAAATTTTTCGTCACAACGTGTAAAAATTTGTTTTAATAATTCGTATTTTGAAATATTAATACTGAAATACTAATTAAGTGGCACGCAATGCCTCCAAAACTCAGCAGAAAGTGGGGAACGGAGTTTCTTAGCACTAGGTTCCCTCTGCCTACCCTGCTATGTGCGGGATACAGCATGAAGCTAAAAAAATACTAATTGAGAGGGTGTTCTGTCCGATATTTATTTGTGGGCATACAGGTACGCGATACCGGATCCTCGAGCCGCCTTTCTTATACTAATGTAGAAACTTAAACGGCTACGTCGGTAAGGTTGCTTTGTAAGATTTAAAGAATAATCAACATCGGTATTAACTGACAAATATATACAAAACTTTCAACAGATATTTGAATAAATAGTTAAATACCAGCTTGAGGCTGTCGCGGCGCAGCGGCACAAGGGTGTGACTGTAACGCGACGGTTGTAGGCTCGATCCCCACTCGAGGAAGTGAAATATTTATTTACGTTTATATTTCTATTTCTTCGCTCTGGTGTCGAAACAAAGCGCGGCGTTGAGTTCTGCCACTCAACACGCAATGCCTCCAGAATTTGGCAGACAGTGGGGAACGGAGTGTCTTAACACTAAGTTCCCTCTGCCTACCCTGCTGTGTGCGGGATACAACGTGAAGCTGATTTGATATTTTAGTTAAATACCATTCCACATGTGATCACACATCATATATATGTGATATATCTCCACACACGTGATAAAACTTTAGATACCGACAAGACTAAACTCACCTCGACAAGAATCAGGTGGATTACTCTAAATAACCATTGCCAATAAAAAGAATATGACCTCTGGTGATACTGTCTGTGCAAACATATACCTTTATTTATCATTAATAGATTTGTATCTGTATTATAAAATTGGCATTACATAGCATAATTACCTTATCTCTACAATTGCCATACGTTTATATTAAGATCAGATTGACATTTCTTAAAATTTGCTTTTGCATTTTTTTTTAAATTCCTTTGAAAGTGACATCGTTCTCGGGCTTGCGCTCTCTCTGTCTAAACTAATCAAAAAAATCATATATTTGCCATCTTTACAAATAATAATGTACAAACAATAAATATTGATAAAGAACTGACACATAAAATCTTTAAATCCGTGACTGCTTAAGTAATAACATAAGCTAAATTAAGCATAGTTTTTCTTAATACGTACTACTTGACAGCAATAAATAGAAGACAAAGATAATGTAACATATGTAAAAGAAACAAATGTAAAATGTCTAAATATTATAAATGTTCCTTTTTCCAATATAAAACCACTTAATACAAAAAACGAGTTGTCACGTCGCCGTCGTACGTCCATTACAACGACACCGCGTGACAGCTTTCAACGGCATTACTGTCGCGCGAATTTTTCAACAATCCAATTAAGAAAAAATATATAAGAAGTGAGGTGTAAAATGTTAGGAACAGAATAGATTTAAAATTTTGTATCAATCCTTGGTAATTTATAAAGGACAACTTTACTACTAAAAACTCTTTTGGATTAGTTGTTAGCGTATAGCGTACTTCTGGGTTTATAGGTAGTGGGTTCATATCGGAACTGGGTCAAGAGTTATGAGCTAAAAAACACACATAACGCCAAGACACATAATGAAACAATTATTGAAAATGGTCCAAATTTAGTTTCTTAGATTTTATTACTTAGTTACTTAGCTTGTTACAGCTGCATCTAAGAAAAATGTATTAAAAAAGGAAAAACATTAGCCTAAGTAACTTGCATAACTACTAGTAGTATCGTTTGAAAATGTAATCTGACATTATAAAACGAGTTGTTACGTTGTAATGGAAAAGAGAAATTGTAACTATTTCACATTTCCACAAAGAAAATATGCACAAATTAAACAATAAAAATCTCGTTACAGATAGATAAATATACAGAACAACTTTGAAATAAGAAAGAAATGTTAACAGAATGTCAAGATTTTTTAAAACAATGCTTCGGACGTAAACGCCTTATTGAATTGCATATTTGTAAGAATATTTTCAATTTGCATCTATACTATACACAGTAATTTGCGGTCGTTTCTAGAAATACTGACCCTTAAATATATTATACATTAGAGTTATTTGTAGAATCAAAAGAGCGAGTATAAAATGGTTTCCAACGAACCGTAGAGATTCGAGTACGAAGAATTTCGCTCACGTTCTTATTTCTTATATTGTTCGCGAAACAAAATAACGTATTTATTTAAACGGAAATAATACTATGTAGGACTTGTACACTCTGATATCAGATGAACAAATGTATATTGAATTTTAATTCTTTTATGAATTTACTCTTCATTATTTTAAGTAGAAAAAAGGTTTATTTTTGTCGACTTTCTTTATTCTGAAGCATATCGAACAGAAAGTAGTGATTTCTTTAATAACTTTTCGTCACTTTAAAGCTATTAAAAAATAATAACAGAGAGATCTTACACTTCTACAATACACACTAAAAGATCATAAATTATTTTTTGTAGCTTTACCTTATTAGCCGCATTAAGCAACATACAATAAGTAGAGAGAACCTAGTATTAGTTAGAGCCCCTACCTCACTTTCTGCCCAATTTATGAGATTTTCTGTTTTGTGCGACATCTTATTACCAGTGCAAAGAAATTAAAATAAATAAATCAGCTTCACGCTGTATCCCGCACACTGCAGGGTAGATACAGGGAACCTTGTGTTAAGACACTCCATTCCCCACTTTCTGCCAAATTCTGGAGGCATTGCGTGTTGAGGGGCAAAACTCAACGCCGCGCTTTGGCTCGACACCAGAGCTAAGATATGGAAATATAAACATAAATAAATATTATACTTCCTCAAGTGGGGATCGAACCCACAACTCTCGCGTTACAGTCACACCTTTGTACCGCTGCGCCACGACGGCCTCTATAATTAATTAATTTTGAAACTAATTATTAGTTGAAGTTCCTAGTAGTCAAATTTAAACACACTGCGTGCTAACAGCGTGAAGCTTAAAAAATGTTTTTGTGCTAGCGTTAAACTTTTCATTCTGCGTATATATTCTGTGTACATATGTAACAACATAATGGCATTCAGGCTGTTTGTCTGTCGGCAATATTGAAGGCGCCATTGGTCAGAGACGTGTCTTGAATACTCCTTACCTTAGATTAAATAGGATTTAAGGAAGTGTTATCTTAATAGTATATTACAGAAATTATAATTAATCCATAGGCTCATCACAGGATCTCACATTTCTGTTGAGTGAGAGTCCGCTGTATGTAATTTTTCATACAATTCATAGTTTGTTTTGGCAATTCAGCGTGAAATAAGATTAAAATAATAAATTAAGTGATGTGTCTCTCGCGAAAATAATAAAATACAAATATTTGTTTTATAGATCACAAAATGTATAATGGAAAATGTCAAAAAGTTCAAAATAGTCAACCTCTTCTTCCTCTCCAACCTCTTCTTTTCCTGTTAACGTTTTATCCCGCAGTCAGCGAGGTCGGTAGTGAGAATTTAGCACTGTGTTTTCCGCATTTCATGCGAATATGAGGTATTTCATTCGTCCCGTATTGAGTTCTTTCGTAATCAAAGGTACTCCCGAACGGAGATTAGGTCTATGGCCGGGGTCTGGTGAAGCTATACAATAAAAGAGATACGATGCAACTTCTAATATAATTTAATCTGGTTAAGTTACATTACATAAAATACATTTACTTCTCCAACGATAAGCCAGCGAAATAGCCGTGGTTAATTCAAAGAAATATATATTAAACTAATAATATGAGACTGGCTTAATGTAAATAGGTACTTTTTCCCGACTGCTAAGGAATGTATGTGTGTATGTACTATTCTTTATTACCTCATATCTCCAGAACCGCTGAATAGATTGATGCCGGGCTCCGGGGCCCAGCCACCCCAAAAGCTGGCGCACCAGTAGCTCCTCTGGTGTTACGCGGTGTCGTGGGCGGCGGTGATCACTTACTATCAGGTGACCCGTACGCTCGTTTGCCATGCTTCTACCATAAAAAAAAACATAATTGAGATATCATTAGATTCGTTTTAGCAGCCCAAGTGTTCTTAAATAGGTGACATTAAAAAAATATCATGGCGGCTGTGGGACGCCATTTTACTTAGTG
>DWGR01003067.1:0-12680 GCA_018247715.1 Heliconius burneyi | reverse complement strand
TTCATTATTATGTATATTTCGAGATAAACTTCTTTTTCTTTCTGCTTCACGCTATATCTCACACAGAGCGTGATAGGCAGAAGGATCCTAGTGTTAAGTCTTGGTTCTCCATTTTCTATTAAACTCACCACCACACCTCGATATATTAACTTCTTTATTTATTATAGTTAGGTATATAGTTCTTAATTTGTTTTCGTAGTTTGTCGTCGTAAATCTTACTCTCCATCCTATTTAGATTTAAAACTTTTCACATGGCGTCTGTAATCGTCCTCGAAGTAGACCGGACCCATTATCCCTTGTTTGCATTAACAAACACAAGACAAACATGTGTTTAGACACTATTACAAACAATACCAGGCTTGGCGAGCTTAAACACATGTGCTCCGCTAATTACGCGGAATTAATATACGGTCGCGTTAAATTCCTGACGAGGGTCACTAGTTTGATTAAAGTTGGTGTTGGTTTTGCTTTATCGTCGTTTTTACTTGTATGAATTTTTCTTTTTTCTTTTTTTTTTCAGTGACCCTGAAAGCATAGCGAGAGACTAGTTCAGGCTCCACTCCCCACATTTTGGCGAATTTGGTAGTCTGTATTTGGTAGTACTGCGTGTTGAGTGGCAGATCTCAACGCCAACTTGACACAAAACACCCTCGCAAAGCCTACAGAATTAGGCGTAAACGTGAAGCAGAGTGCCTTCTAGATTCCCTCTGCTTACCTTGCTAATTATGGGATGACTAGCCGCGATCACTTTGCCGTATCTATTGATGAATCAATGCAAACAATTTAAAAAGAATAATAATTCATTACATTGCAACAATACAATACTATTCAGTATAACAGTGCCTTGTTATACTAATCAGAACAACTAAAAGCATTTCTATTTTCCAGTATTCGTGTCTATAATAAAAAAAAACTCGTATTTTAAAACCGCTTTCAACTCTATTGAGTGGCGATTATCAAAGCTGTATTTTGTCTAACAAAGCAAAAAAAGATAGAAAATTCTAACTTCCCCGTGCTAGGATCGCAGAATCATCAGTTTGCAAACAACATAAAATATATAAAAAAAGTGGCGCAGCGGCACAAGGGTGTGACTGTAATGCGATAGTTGTGGGTTCAATCCCCACTCAAGGAAGTGATATATTTATTTACGTTTATATTTCTATTTCCTCGTTCTGGTGTCGAGGCAAAGCGCGGCGTTAAGTTCTTCCACTCAACACGCAATGCCTCCAGAATGCAGCAGAAGGTGGGGAACGGAGTGTCTTAACATTAGTTCTCTCTACCTACTCTGCTGTGTACGGGATACAGCATGAAGCTGATTTATTTTATAATAATTTAAATTTAAAAATGTAAAATTTACTCTCTTGTATAATAAAAGTATATATCCTAGAGTCTGTAGTAACCAATTTATAATATTACCTTAGGCTATAACATGAAGATAACATTAGATAGTTCTAGGGTTTGCCTAAACTGAGACGTAGTTCCGTCAATCGGCCCTGAGGGTAACTAACCCTTGTTTCTTATTTCAACGTTATTTGATTAATACGTAAACGTATGGGTTTCTAACAAGTTTGTTGAGTGAATTAGTTATTGGGAATTAGTCGAAGGTTTTAAGTTCAATAAAGTGTTTGTCCTGTAGGGGAGACTGGGGCTTGTTGTAACGGGGATAAATAGTAACAGCTGTTTTTATCCGTGAATGTAATTTTTGTTTAAGCCTTTGTCTTATAACTTTAGTCTTAAAACGACAGGTGTCGCCTTAGCTCGACCAATGTCCCGCCAGATAGCGTAATCAGTAGACGTGACCATGTGTTGCGATTAAGCCGGGTTATATAGAAAAAATACTTACGTAAATTTTGATTTCTGCCACTAAAGTGAACTAATATTATATGTTGTTAATTATGTCACATTAAGTATTTTGTCGCTTCAAAAACAAGATTTTATTTGCTGTATAATGCTTATAGGTTTTGAGATTTTTGAATATGTTTATAAAATGACCCTATGGGTCACGTTGTACTAAATTTTTAGGGCAAGTTGTAACATTTTTTTGAATGCTCCTATTCATAAACTTATCTATAAGGGGTAACGTAAAAGAAAATGTGCCGTATTGACTGACACGTCAGAAAAAAAGCATTGGAGAGGGAGTGTGAAGAAAACATAAACAAATAACAAAAAGATATGAATGAAAAAGCGAAAAACAAGACGGGCACAAAAGTAAAAGAAAATATTAAATCAAAAAGTCAATGCCAAAAGACAAAAAGTAAAAAAATATATTTTAAGCTCCTATATAGAATTTGAAGATAAAGATTGGTACTGTCTTGCATGTAGTGGTAATAAAGTAAATAAAAAAAAAAGACTCGATCCAGTGCATAGTTTGCAAATTATGGGCTCATATAAATTGTGGTACAGGAGATGAGATCTCACTTTTTTGTCTGAATTGCAACTCGGATGAAGAGTGATTATTACGTTAAGCAATGTTACATTCAAAGTTTGTGATATATAATCAATTATATGAAATTGTCTTGTTCATTAGTTAAAACTATATAACAATATTAAATTAGATGTTTACCCATTCATAATAGTAAATGATAGTTAGCTTAGTTAGTTTGATAAAAGAGCAGTCTAGTTTTTTGGTATTTTTGTTAAGGACGACATGAACAGAAATTATATTGTTAGTTATAACAAGTTTGTTATAATTTTATTAAAGACTTATTAAAGTTAGGAGTTATCGATTCCTAAAATTATACTTTTAGCTCCATACTCTCATGTTGATGTTATTTTAAGTACGAAACAATTTGTGATTCTATAAAAAACTTGTTCCTATTACTGTTACTTGTCAAATATTGATTGTAGAACATATAAAATATAAATGGTTTATAATTTATAAAATATACCTTTCTACAATAACTAAAGTTTGAATTATTTCTAGTTACTCCGAGCCTGTTACATGTAGCCTCTAACAAGGGGCAAGTTGTGACTTGTTTTATTTTTTACAAAAGTTAATTTTATATGAAATACAATGATAATTTTATTAAATTGATACATGGATTAAATACCCAAATACTTACCCCATAAACATATATAACAAAACAAAAGACAAAATATAACTAGAATATGTAAGGTTTTGAAAATATAGGAATATTCATAAAAAATGTGCCCGAAAGCCCCAGTCTCCCCTAATGTTTTAAATTTTTGTATTTATGTTTTAATAATTTTGCAGTCAATATTTATTTGGCTGTCGATGTATGTTAGTCGAGTTACTTCTAAATGTAAACGCAATGATTGTAGATTTGATCCCGACTAGGGAAAGATATGATAAATAAATGATTTACATTTTCTTGCCTTGGTAGACAAATACGTAATGTATCAAAAATTATTGTAAATGGGGAATAGAGTGCCGTAATATTACCTCCCTCTTTTCTATGGGAAATAAAGTTAACCTCAATGAAATTTCAAATCGAATACCGACCATCGACATTAAAACTCCTATATACGATCTTAAATACTTTTAAATTCAAATTAATTAAAAGATATGGTCTTAAAAATGAATAAAGTTCATTGAAACTACACATTTATATCGAATTCACTACACAAACATTGTATAAAATTTTGCCTTTGTTCAGCTAAAACGTGTATCTCGTAAGCTAAAAGCTTAACCTACGTACATTCCACTTAAAATAATTAAACCACCGTTCTTTTTGTCGTAATAAATTCAGTTAAGTTTTGGCACGGAACCAGTACCAGATTTGCCAAATGTACGTCGACAACTGTTCCTAATGGAAGTAATAAAAGTCATTTTCATACGAGACAGTTATATTAAGCTATAATTATTTAATGTAAAACAAAGTACCGGCCTACCTCATTTACTTGTTTACGTAATACGTATTACGGTATTCGCGATCTCGTTATCAATACAAATATTTGAATTACATACATACTAATGATACACAAAATTTAGATATGTATTTATGTTTCTCTAGCTGTATGGAAATATGGTTATATTAGTTTGTCTTGGAAAATATTTCAGCCTTAATTACGATTATATAGAAAAAATCTTGTGAGTTATTTAACTTACTAGATAATTGCGCTTATTCCCTTTTTTGTGCTATTTTTCAAAATATAGCAGAGTAAACAGAAAGAACTTATTATTAAAATCCTCCATTCCCAATGTTCATAGCAAATTTTAAGTTATTTCGTAATGGCTGACGTAACTTAACGCCGCACTTTTGATCGTTTAATCACTCCACTGAATATCGAGTGTTTCCGTAAAATAGCTTAATACAGTTGAAAATGTGAACAACTTTTGAGAATGGAATCGACAATATCCTTGAGTAACAAATCATATTAATTAAAAAAATGAATTCACTTCGACTCTTAATTAATATTATAATTATATATACGAGAGTCGCAGCGCAGTGCTGCGTAAGTAGACTGTAAATAGTAAATTGCATTTGAATTTAATGTTTTTGTTTCGTTTCTTCAGTCTGGTAACAAGGGCAAAGCGATGAGTTCCGCCATTCAACAAAAATTCGGAGGTAGGTTTCACGTTTTATATAAAACAAGATATATATCCTAAAAAATTTAATACCAAAAATATATTAAAAGTTGAATAAAGACTAAAGAACGGATAATCTTAAGACAGACATGTGTCGGATCGACCGCTTAGGGCTTAAACTCGTCCCGGTGTGCTTTGACAGATGTCTATAACATAACATTCTACGAGAATGTTGGTAGTTCGTACTATATTTGTTACTATAAGTGTATAACTAAATTAAATGTTTAAAAAAACATATCGATTCACATTGTAACAGTTTAAATAAAAATTAAAATAATAAATTAACGACCGAAGTATTACTCACTACTCATGTTATCTTTGGCTACATGCTGCAAGTTTCAACGACAACTCCTGGTTGAAGATGTCCTGGTAGGACAGTAACTAGACATCATAAAGTCCTTGCAAATGAAGAATAACAATAAGAAAATACGAGTGTTTGTCTGTTCATGAAGATATCTTCTCATCATCATCATCATGTTACAATACATGATAAATAATTTAGAAACTTGAAGTAAAGTTATTAACTTTGAAGTTTCCATTAATAATAAATTGTTTAGACCATAAAAGCTATAAAATTTAATTATTCTTTTGGGATTTAGCCTTAAAATATACGAAATCGTTAGTGTTTTCAAGCATGAAAGTAAATTTAGACGTAAAGGTTAATTGAATTATATTTAACATACATTATAATTTTAATATCATTAGTAATGGTTACATAATCTGAATAAATATAACCGATAAATTACACTAAAAATTCACTTTTACATATTTTTTACCTTTCACCGTATATATTTAGCTAAATATTTATTAAAAAAAAACCCGTTAAGCGCGAGTTCGATTCTCCGAGCATTCTGTAGCAATTTCAAGATATATATGATATAGGTCAACGGGAAAAAAAAATTAACAAATTTAAGTTTGCGGGCTTTTGTACTCATCTATGTATGAATTCGACTACAAATAGAAGTTTGTAATGATTTGACAATACCTACCAATAAAGGATAACCTTTATTGGTAGGTATTGTTTCTCAATTTGTGCCAAATTTCATACAAAATGCAGCTATGTCGATATAAATAAAGTCTCGTATCCTTTGATTACCTTGACTAAGCTTGATTTTCTGCATGCTAATCTGAATATGAAACATAAATTTCCTTGATACTTCGACACGTTCTCGAAATAAATGGCCTTGATAGACGGACAGACGAATACCAAAGTAATCTTTTAAAGGTTCAATTTTTACCTTTTGTGGTACGGTAGCCTAAAGAATATTTGTTTGTATGTATATTATCTTAAATTTAATATGAATGTTTTAAATAAATTTTTCGTCTAATTTACGTACGTTAGTTAAGTAAGTTAGACTATAATTTCACATTTTAAAGTACATCCAAAAAAAAAGATGTGTAATCGGCGAGTTTCCAAAAACGGTTTTTTTGAGGAGTCTTTTAATAATACCATTCATAAATAATCTTTAAGAAAATTATCACTTAAATACGTACTTGGTAATTAGTACAGACTAGATTAATAATTTAAAAAATACAGAATTAAAAGCTAACAAGTTATAGTATCAAGAGTTAGTTAAGAGTAAACGCGCTTGATTGCATCAACGTCAGTATCATAAGCAACTATTTAATGTTTTAAGTAGATTTAGTTTTAAGAACGCTAAGTTAAGGAAAGTAGGAGCTTACGAGCTTTAAGTTGATAAGACCAACTTCATTGTTTAAATACCAGCTAATGTCTTAGTTAACTACCTTTCTTTGAGTAATAGTAGATTACAAAAACAACAAAAAAAATCAGCTTCACGCTGTATCCTGCACACAGAAGGGTAGGGAAATACTCTGTTCCCCACTTTCTGCCGAATTTTGGAGGCATTGCGTGTTGAGTGCTAGAGCTCAACGCCGCGCGTTAAGCTCTGCCATTCAACTTATAGGAAATAATATTATTTAATTGTTTTACTGAAACTGTTTAAAGATTTAAAGCTACAATTACTTATTTAACGTTTCGAAATATAACCGGAATGAAAATTAATATGTTTTTGTAAGCATTTACTTTAGTTATACACTTATTCTGTAATATACAGAGATTCGAGGAATATAATTCGAGCGTCTTATATAGAATGTTATGTTATAGACAAATCTCCAGGTACATCGGGATGAGTTTAAGCCTTAACACTAGAAGCGCCGCCGTCCCATTTTCGCCCCATACGCAAATTTGATTATATGTAACTTTTATTTTGTTAATTTACGTCAATGAGACTTTTGGACTTTTACTTTTATAAAATTATTATACATTTATTTAATGTAAAATATAAAAAATTTTATAACAGTCACAATTTTCGAAAAAAGATATGATTTACCTAGAACTGCCGGTGGGTTTTATTTCATTTATCATATTTTCATGCCTCGGGGATGACGTGAGGTGATCCGGGGGCGGAGAAAAAATAGAATACTAGCTTTAGCAGTCAATGCCTAAGTTTTTAGCTTTTTGTACCTTTTAAGGAAAAAAGAACCCCAGCTAAATTACTTGACTTTTATTGAAATTTCAGTCTTAGGATATAAGGTAATTAAAAGGTTACAAGCGTTAAGACCAACTTCAGACCCTCTATTTTTATTGTTACTTTCTTTAATCGTTTCAGTACACGCGGGATTAAAACTTGTAAGACAGACATTTCTTACAAGTTGCGCCGGCAATCTTCGGGGCTAATTACATTGTTACATTACAAAACTTTTGGGTAAACTTTGTTCACTTTCCCCATACCGGCTTAGCGCTCCTATAGGGAGCGATAAAACGACTTTCTATTTGAGTGGGTATTTTTATACGATACATATATAGTTTCAAGTATATATTATTTTTTTTGTATTGAAACAAAGAAAATCTTCCAATTATTCACCTTTTTTTAAAATTAATTTGATATTATTACAATAGAAGATACATAGGAAATTATGCTATGTACTACAAAACTGTTAATGAGTTAGCCTGTATCCTACAGGCTCGAGTCTCTTTATATTATAAAAATACCATACTTATACTGTACTTTTCGGCCTTTTAGAGATATTTCTTGATAATCAAAGCAAGAAAACGTAGACAATGCTAATATTCGGCGAATTTTGAAACAATCAAACCGTCATTCTGACGTGATAACGTCTTATAAATCGATGCTCGTTGGCTGCACGCACTGTTACGTTTCAACGTTTTGCCGAACAAACGCTAGGCTAGTGATGCATCTATCCATTCATTGGTATTTGTAAATTAAAGTACACATAGTCACTTGTAATTAATCTGTGTGATTTAAATAAAAAAAAAAATAATTAACCAGAGCGAATAAATGGTAATTTAGCGAAAAACATGTATGTAAAAAATGTATTGTATTATACATAATAATTATAATTCAGTGATAATTCAATTCATAAAAGTATGCAATTTTTTATTAATGTTATCTAATGACGTTATCGCTTAAAATTATTGTCCGTAAGCCGATTTTACAGACAACCAATTTATTTATCACATTTCCCCATTTAAGCACATTTTATTATACGTTCGAAATTAAAAAATAAATTAGCTTCACGCTGTATCACGCACACTACAGAGTAGGCAGAGGGAACCTAGTGTTAAGCCACTCTATTCCCAAATTCTCTGTCCAATTCTGGAGAAATTGCTTGTTGAGTGGCAGAACTCAACGCCGCACTTTACCTCACATCAGAGCGAAGAAATGGAAATATAAATTATACGTTGAAAATTATAATATTAATAAACAATTAATACATATATTTTATTTTAAATACATATATAATATTAATAAACATAAAATACATATATTTTATTTTACTAAGTTATAAATACCATAAAACAACCAACGAAAATTAATAGCAACAAAGCAAAGAAAGACACAAGAAGAATATTACGGTCGTCATTTAAAATGTAAGAACGTAAACATTCAATTGAACGTACGTGTTCGTGATAAACCTTTTATTTCTCAAGCAATATTTCAGTCTTGTCGTTTTTATTTCAGTTCGAACATTTATTACCTCCAGCTATAATGGATATTGGCATACTCTTGCGTACACCCATTATGTTTAGGATATTAGGCTAGTCCACATGTTCCAGAAATTGATAGATCGTCTAAGTCTTACTCAGCATAAACTGGTTTGCTGAAAGCTTAAAGTGACTTTTGGTATGATATTAGAATTTACGTGGGAGCAAGTGGAGGCGTAATGTTTATTTATTATTACTGTTTGTTTAAGCATTGAAGATAAAAGGATATTTATAATACGTTTCGTTCATGTATAGGAGCTTACTTATTTCCATCGTGACGTGGTATATTTAAACTCAGATATTTCTTAATATGAAACGGCATTGTTTTAACATCAGTTAAATAGAAAATGTTTATGGGATTATAGCCTTAATTAAGACAGTGAGTGTTAGTTTACTTTTTTTTTAAGAAAAATTAAAAAGTTGAAAAACCAGTTAGATGCGAGTCGGAATCGCTCATTGAGAATATATCAATATCATGATTGTAACTTATAAAAGTTGACAAACTTAAATTTGCGGTCGTACGCACACATTTTGTTTGAAATGAAATACACATAATATATAAATGTGCAAATATTTTTTTAATATGCCTTCAAATTTCAGGTTGATACTTCTACACAACTTCAACACAACAAAAAAATGTCTTGACGGACTGACAGACAGATAAAAGTGTACCAACGGTTTGAAATTCAGAAATTTAAAAAGAAAATCCCAATTACGAGTACTTATACATCCAAGGGACACATCAATCGCTTACAGAATAAATAGTATTATTTTTCCGCTTCCCTACCTTTCGGACACACCTTTAGGATTAATGTCTAATGAATCAGCCCAAATCTGTGATTTAGAAGATCGGATGCGTATAACAAATTGCGTTTCTATGGCTTAGTGGTCAAAGTAATGTTACCAAATTTTCCTTTTACTCCTAAATGACACTAAAATAAATCGTGCTTTTTAACCTTTTTTTGCCTTACAAACGAATTTCGTCTTCACGGACTTACACTTTTGAGAAATTATAGTAAGTTTGGGAACTTTTGGAATCTTGGTTAAGGAAAAAATAAAGGTAGGTAGGTACTTTTCATTGCGTGTCTTACAGCTTTATACCATTATTTTCGTGATAAATCACCAGAGTCTCTTTTTTTTAATTCGTACGCCTATAGAATATCATGCGATTGCGATGCGGCTTAGCGTTTACCGACTTATTTGGAATAACAAGCTTTAGGATAGTAAATCGCAAGAATATGACAATTTCGTACAATGTAATTCGTTCAGAGCACGCTATTTTTCAATTATCTAATATCAATATGGTTTTGTCTATTACTGAAATAACAATTTACGAACATATTAATGTAGGTTAAATCAATCATGTACCAAATTATTGGTTATTGGTCGCAACTTGCAAGGTAAAGTTAAAAGAAAAACTGTCTTTCATAACAAAGATAAGGGCAGTTTTAGAAACATTTTCGATATTCTTTTGGTATTTTTTAAAGTTTTCTATACTATCAGATCACCGTTCTGATAAAGACAAAGTCTATGCGAATGGGGAAATTTAAATGTAGTACCGGTGAATGGAAACCGAATTCACAGCCTTACCGCTTACAGTCATACTCTGTTCCACTGAGCTACAATACTTTTCAGATATAATATTTGAAAAATATAACATTAAGATGGTGATTCACACAGGTAACTTTGAGAACCACATCTATCTATGACCCGCTTTCTCCATTTCGACTGTGACAAAAGATTCAAGTAGATTCGTTATACGCAGTCGCCTTACGAAATGACCTGACCTGAATTAATTTTTATGAGTTGCTGACTGTGGGATTTAATTACTACAATTGTGCTTAAAATTTTACTAAATTTCTGAAAGTCATAAAGATAATAACGGCTCTCTAGAATTTTTATATTCCATAAAGAATTTTTAAAATCTTTTTTAAAACAGAAATTATGTTCTTCAGATATGTCAAAAGAAGCCTAGTTACTGTTTTCTACTTCATTTAATTAATTGAAAAATGTTAAAAGAATTTCAAAGTTCATTTTAAGTTTCAAAATTGATATCAATAGCTTTATGTTCTTAATAAATAAACATGATTCAGAAAAAATCTCTACAATTACAATTTTATATTTTCAATATTTAAAAGACAACAATCACAGACAATCTTACAAGGCTCTTAGATTATTAAAAATAATTAATACATATCTATATACCGCTCGCTGGGAATTTCTTCGAATTCTTTCCATAACTGATTTTTTTTCTGTCATTAACAGAACAGATTTCATTGTTTTACTAAAATGTAACTAAATGATCCTCATTTATATTTTTTACAGTTAGAAAAAGGACACTAAGAATCTCTATCCAATAACATCACATCTCCAGCTATCACTATTAAAGCACGAGTCGACAGTCGCCACCTGGTGTGTAAACGTAATTTATTAACAACATCTGCCTACATTAATTTAATATGATCACGGATTACGCTCCCCGTTGTAATTATAAGACTTGAAGGGCGTAAGAGAATCAAGATCTCATGAAAGGGGATGAAACGTATGAGCACGAGCACGTGGTTTTGTAACGTAAGTAATATAACACCGGATGCGTAAAGAATATCGTTTTTTTTTCACGCCTTATCCCGTACCTAGAAGGGTAGGAAGAGTCTAGTGGTATGACACTCCACTCTTCACTTTCTGGAAATTGAATTCTGGAAATTATGCGTGTTGAGTGGCGGAACTCAACGCCACGCTTAGCCTCGACACCAGAGCGAAAAATGAAAATGTTAAATATTTCATTTTACTCGAATGGGGATCGAATCTACAGCCAGTAGTGCTTACTGTAACACGATTACGATGGCGCATCTGCGCCACAACAGGCCTCAATCTTTCCTTCAGCGCTATAATTAAATACGAGATTTAATGATTGAGTTCATGTTATAATTTCATCAGTTATGATTTTTTTTTATTTTACTTACTAAAAATCTATACTAGGGACTCGCGTGCGACTTTGTCCTATTTAAAATGATATATCACTTCAAAGAGGATGAAGAACGAAGTCTTTTTAAGTACTGATTGAAATAAAACAAACACTAAAGGAAGCAACACAGAAATACAATAGAAAAATATGTTTTTAAATTAGTACTCCGTTTCTGAGGTTAGCGTGCACAAAAGCATAGACAAACAGACAAAAAAAAACATTGTTTTGAGTTGCGCTGATAAATGTCCCCAATAACAGTACTTTTCATATATCTACCTTGTACAGATAGCGATCAGTTACATTTTTATTATAATGTATAGATTGTCATTGCAATGGCTAAAGCTTTAACAAAGTGACTTAAATAGGATTAAAACATAATTATTTATACTTTTACACTTATATGCAATATATAATTAAAAATCATAAGAAGAAATAGTTAAAACCACGTACTACATAATACTGGTATATATGGTATACAACTTAGACATTAAATCAAACTGGAAAGAGCCGTCAGTTAAATTAATAAATTGGAATATTTCCGCAGCAGTTAGAGCGAAGTTTGTGAGTGCCCTGAATATTAATACGCGGGTCAGAGAGGAATTAATTTATACCAACCATCTACTTTACTGGTATTTGCCTTAAAAATTCTACTCGCGTTCGACATGAAGTTACGATTATTGGATTAAATTTCTATATAGATACAATTGATATTTTTAATATATTGTATATTTTTAATACTTATGTAAACACTAGAGATTGTGCGTTCGATCTCCACTTCAGGAAAAGGAGTGTGTGAACACTTACTAGGTTCCCTCTGCTACCCCTGCTGTGTGCGGGATACAGCGTGAAGCTGATTTTTAATTATTAAAAACGTAATGCATCTAAAGGCAATAATAATTACGTAGTTCAAGCGGGTGAAGCTGGGAGCGGGTCGCTAGTATTTCATAAATAACAACATTTGATTTTGTTACCATAAAATTGCCTTAAAACGAATCAACAGTAATTGAATTTTCCAAAACATATATAAATCTAAAAATATGTAAACTTGCATGTTCTCCAAATAAAAATCCCTCCCACAGAGAGTTCTAGTCAAATTGCTTGGAACGTTTCTTCTAATAAATTCGCTGTACCGCAATAGC
>DWGR01003066.1:0-12682 GCA_018247715.1 Heliconius burneyi | reverse complement strand
CTGAAACGGACAGTGATTAATCACTTATATCCATGAATAAAACAAAAGACAAAGTGACCAAACGCGTGTTACTGTAGCTGAGATCGATATCACATTTATATGTTATGTCCATTGATATGCCAGTAGGCTATGTAAGGTAGAATATTCATTCTATCAACATGATTATTATAGGTTTTTATATCAGTGTTGGATTTGGTAAGGATATATATACTTAATAAATAATAACTGTTAATAGGATCTGAATAGATATAGGAGTTACCTATTATGTCATTATGAAATATTAGGTACGTATCATACTAATATTATGTTGTTAAATTTAAGTTTGTTACGCTTTCACGCCAAAACTGCTGAATCGATTATCATGAAACTTTGTATGCATTTTTAAGAGGCTCAGAAAAGACAAAGAATAACTATTATTTTAAAAAATATTAAACCTATAACCAGGGGTGTTTTTAATGTCACTCTTGCGGCTCTGCATCACGGCTAGCCTCAACCTAGCTAATATAATTATTATTATTTTTTTAATTTTTAAATCTCTATATATATATATATATGTATAAAAGCCCCTTTGAATTTATGAATATAGACAGGTAGTAAAATAATATATTATTGTTACTCGCCTTCTGTAGTGTCGTCTTCTCAGTAGCAGTTGCGTTAAGTCTTTGATGTTTCAAAGTATTAAATGTTCTGAGTAAAGATATTGTCTACAAAGTAGTGAGTATACGTTTGTCTTAAGTAATTATACATGTCTATCTTTTCCACGTTTTCTAGCTTATAATAAAAAAGATAGAAAGTTGCATAAACAAATATATTAATCTCCAAATTATATGCTAGAGATAACTTATAATTATTTTTTATCATATATTTACATTCAGTAGAAAAATATTCAACATTGAAAAAGTAACTGTACTTAAAAAAAATGAAATTACTAGCTTTTAAAAGCACCTACAAGTGCGATATTGTTATTTAATGTTATTTTTATCACGCTGTATAACGGAATTAGCAGAGGGCACCTGGGGACCTAGTGTTAAAACACTTTGTTCCCATTAAGATACTTTTCACAGCGAAGGAATATCAATATTAAATATTTCATTACATCGAGTGGGAATCGATTGAGAGGCACAAGGGTGTGACTGTAACGCAACGGTCGTGGGTTCGAACCCCACTCGAGTAAGTGAAATATTTATTTACGTTTATATTTCCATTTCTTCGCTCTGACGTGACGTTGAGTTCTGCCACTCAACACGCAATGCCTCCAGAATTCGACAGAAGGTGTGGAAAGGAGAGTCTTAACACTATACTCCCTCTGCCTACCCTGCAGCGTGAAGCTGAAAGGGAATCGAATTCACAACCTATCACGCCAGTTATATTGTTAATAGAATATCCTATTCTCTTGTATGTATATAAGCTTCAAGCTACTCATCGCTACATAATTTCAAAGGCATACATATTTTAACGAAAGATGCATGTTCAGAATACAAAGTATACAGGAAGATCATATTTTAACCCATTTCGGTTAACTTCACCTGGCTGACTCGATTTTCTTATTTCCTCAGGGATTACCTACGTTAGGTTGAACATTTAAGCAAATGTTTTAATTTAGTTTGCCCTTTTGTTACGTGTTCGGATACACACATAATAAAACCCTTATTATGCATAATATTATAAATAATTGGATAGTTGGATACAAATGGCTATTTCATTTTATACAAAATATTTTTGGTAGATATTATTTCAATGAGAAGTTATATAAAAAGGTTTTAAACAAAATATAAAAGAAAATGTGCAAAAATATGTTGAATTTTATTTTTGTTTAACTCTGTTTCCCGAACGTAGCAGAGTAGGCTGAGAGAACCTGGGACCCTAATGTTTAGACATTTCCGTTCTCCACTCACCGTCGATTTCTAGAAGCACTAAACGCTGAGTGGCTGAACTCAACACTCGCTCTTCACCATCAGAGCAAGCAAATATTAAATATATTATTTTCTCGAATGGAAATCGAACCCATAACCTGCCGCGATTTCAGTCGCAAAAAATATTATATTTCTATATATTTTTTTATACTTACACTATTGAAAATTAAATTAAAGGAGAGTATTGCCACAAAATCGATTAATATGGAAAAACATTAATAATAAACAATCTAGCAGGTATATTATATTAAATCCTACATTTGCACAAGAAATTACTGACAAGAGAGACTGGGATGTTCTCCCAAAATAACATGATTTACTGGAAGCCTCGGAGAAAATTGCTTTGCATAGTAATTATTTTCATCCAAGATAAAGATATAAATTTAGAAATATTACCTCGTCGCTACTTTAGATTCTTGAGCTTGCAGAAATAACCCTTGTTTTCTGATTTTAGTATACGGTAAAACCATTTTTATTATAATTCAACAACAACAATTTTGTCATCTTTTCTAGATAGTGGTCAGAGCGCTTGGTTTCAAAGGAGCGGCGGCGAGACCCTCTTCGTGCAATATTTTACGCGTTTCCTTTTTTTAGCATCATGCATATCTCCCATATAGCAGGGTCAGAGGGAACCTAGGAACCTAGGAACTACATTTTCCACTTTTCACCAAATTCTATAACCAGAGAACCATTAAGTATTAAGGCACTTCCGTTTCCCACTTCTTACAGCAACCTTATAAGCAGATTGAGAGAATAAAAAAAATATTTAAATACTAATATAAAATATTTAATACTAACATATACGTATTCTAATGATCTTTTTCCATTCTTATAGTGGAAAAAAATAAAAGAATGTTCAACAAACTAACCATATCATATTATAACTTCCCATCATTAGCAATAATGATACAAATATTATCTTCACAATAAAGAATAAAGATAACTACGAAGATTTATTTTTTGCAGTTTTTTAATAATTCATGTGAAATGTTTATTAAAACATAAATAATCGCATGTTACAATTGTTAGAAGTATATGAAAAGCAAAGTCTTTGTACTGCAACATATTATGCTGACTGTACTATTACAGAACTGAGTCGCTAATTAGGCGTGCCCGCAAGAAATGAGTTAATTTCAAAAGTCGCATCTGTTTTGAAAAGCGACTTCGTAGTTTGACTTTGGGAGTGTGGAAGTGGCTTGTGCTTGCATTCTAGTTTCTTATTACATATAGCACATAGGTTGTACGAGTGTCTTTGATACACTAAATCTTACAAAAAATGCTTTATTTTTTTTTCTTCACTTTTCTGCCTCTCTGTTTGTCTAGATTTAAAAATCACGGTGTTTAGTGCCATCGCTACCGCTTAATTATCAAGGCATTCCGTGTTGAGTAACATGGAATGCCTTGATAATTATATTATGCGGAAAGTGGAGAACAGGGTGTCTTCACACTAGATTCCCTAGGCCTATGGTGCTATATGCAGGATACACGGAACAGTTTCTTGGTTCAATCCTCGAGGAAATGGAATATTTAATAATCTCATTGCTTCGCTCTAGTATCTAGGCTAGCGCGGCGTTGAGTTATGCCACTAAACCATCTGCCTACTTTGTTACATGTGGAATACACCATGAAACTGAAAAAAGTTAAAAAAAATATTTTAAATAGATGCTATTTCTAAAGATCAGACCATCACAGCTGGTTATGCAATGAGCCTCCAATTCTGCATTTCGAGCGGCGGTTCTGAAGTTGAAAACGCCGTATGCCTCGCATGTATGTCGCATTTTACTATAATTTCACGATTTAAAACGAAATATGATGTCATTTAATTAAAAAACAGGAAAAATAAATATGAAAATTATATTTATTTTTCTTGTTACCACGAGGGCCTTAGTGTGCGGGAATGTGGTTGACAGTCAATAAGAGAATATTTGTTTTGTACGCTATATCCCGCATATAGCAGCTTAGGCATAGGTAACTGAGATTTGCCTTGTAACCAGAGCGAAAAAAATATTAATAAGAAATAATTTATTCCTCCGAGTGGGAATCGAACCTTCTACCGTTACGTTTACAGTCACACGCTTGTGCCGCTATGCCACAGTGGCCATAACAGGGAAATAAATTAATTACAGCTTTTCCGCTCTAGTGCCTCTTCTTATTCATCTTAAGATTCGGATCTCTTTAAAGAAATAATACATCATTGAGTTGCGTTACCCAACAACCAATGTCTCTAGTACAGGCGAAAAGTTAAGAACAGAGAGTTTTCGCACTAATTTATCTCTGTCATCCTTATATGTGAAATAAAAACATTAAGTTGAATAGAAAAGCAAAAGTTCCTTCTACGTCATTACAGAGAAACGAAATTCTTATCATGAATTACCTAAAAATATCTTACACGCGATCTCGCTGTAGGGCTTAAATAATAAAGGTAGCCTGCACAGTGGCTTTCTTGTTCTTTTCTCAATGAATACTAAATTTAAATGTTAAGTGTGGTAAGCATGTAAAAGTAAAATTTATTTGAAAAAGTATTAAAAATACTCGAAGCTGCCGTGGCGTAGTTAGATAGCGTCTAACTGTAAAAGCGTTGGTTGTAGGTTCGTATTCCTGCTAGAGAATATTTTTTACCTAAAATAATTTATATTAAGACAAAGCCCGGCGTTGAGTTCGGTGACTTAACACGGAATTTCTCATACGAGGAACGGGAAACGGAGATTCTTAGAGTCATAATGACGCAGCTATGATCGATGTCTCTGTACATTATATTATTTTGGAACCAAATATCACATAAAACAAATGTATTGAAGCAAAATATTTTCATAACTTAAAAAACCTCGTATTTGATTACATTCTACATTTCGCGTTCTAAACTTATCCCTTTATCTCTAAATAGTGTATAAGAGTCACGTCTGCCCTCCTTAATGCTGATTCATTAAACCAACGTAGATAAAAACAAAAATATTAATGGAAAACTCGCTTTTACTTGCGACTTCGTCCGCATTTTTTATGAAAATAACCAAAAATTGTCAATGAAATGAAACTTTCAAAGTACCCTACTCAAGTAACTGATAATTCTAATGGCTTTTAAAAATAAATAGGCTATGAAATGACATATTCACAATATTAATAACTACATTTGAATAAAAACCTCACCGTATTCCATTCAGCAATATTCATTGAAAATATTTGTGAATCCCTTTCATTAAGTAAAGCTGATTAGGTCTAGATACGATCTAGGTTTTTGTTTGCACTGAATTTTCTCTAAATTGATATAATTATTTAAGAACAATTCTGTTCTTCGACCGAGGTCTCTTGAACAAAGTTGATGCTTTCAATTATTCCATGACCTTGGTTAATTATATTTATATTTCTTTGAAAGTTTTGTTTATAAAATAAAGCAACTAGTTAAAAAAATACCATTTTATCCGTCGATCTGTAGAAATTATTTTTTCCATAAAGGTAACAAGCTGAAATTAGTACCAAGTTTTAATTACTATCTGTTTGTACAGTCCCTTGAAGCATAAAAAAATGCTTTGAGGCGAGCTTTGAAGAAATGAGCTTTTAAGTGAACACAAAAAGAAATATCCTTCGTTTTTTAAACAGTATAAAATCTACGGAGTAAACAAAATCTATATGAAATTTTCCACTGATCTAGAAATATAAATTCGGCAAGAAGTTAGTTTCCAACTAATATAAGTATGTTTATTTGTACTAAATGTATTTTTTGTAAAAATAAACTCAAAAATTATATACACGAATAGACTTTAAAGTGGAATGATTTAACACAAATTCAATTCAAAATGTTCTTCATTCAAAAAGACTTGCAAGCACTTATGAATCGTCGAATGAACACAGAGTTACCAACCGCCCGGAATGCAGTTCTTGTGAAAGACGAGCCGGCGAGATACTCCACAGTTGAGCAACTTAGCTTACAATACCAAATTACAGTTTTATTTTTAAACAGTCGGAGCCAGTCGTGGCGCAGAGGCACGAGCATTTGACTGTAAACGATAAGTTGTGGGTTTTATTCCCAGTCGAGGAAATTAAATAATGAATATTTTAATTTCTTCCCCCTGGTGGCGAGGCGGCGTTGAGTTCCGCAACTCAACAAGCAATGCCTCCAGAATTAAATAGAAAATGGGGAACGGAGTGTTTTAAGTTTAGGCTCTCTCTGCTTAACCTGGATGCAAGATACAGCTTAAAGCTGAAGAAAAACCACAATAATTTATATCTTCCATATTGTATTTAAATTACCACTTAGCATAAGCGGAGACCATTTCGTTTCAACATAAAGCGTCTAATTAAAATTAGAACCTATTTGCAGCGAGGCACAATGCACTTTGCTTGTTAAAACACACTCGCAGCTTAGCAAAGACAGATTATACTCCAGTGGATTACTTGCTTAAGATGATTGTTTACTTTGGCAAGGAATGTTGACTTCCTTTGAGAGGAATTGGGGTGGAGGTCGTTTTCTTTATGTAGTCTTGAATTAGTTTTTCGAAAATTGTGGACTCAATATGAGTTAATAATTTATGGACCATTATGGGCCGTTGTGGAAGAGCACAAGGGTGTGACTGTAACGCGAAGTTTGTGGGTTCGATCCCCACTCGAGGAAGTGAAATATTTATTAACGTTTGTATTTCCATTTCTTCGCTCTGTTATCGAGGCAAAACGCAGCGTTGAGCTCTGCTAGGCAGCACACAATGCCTCCAAAATTCGACAGAAAGTGGAGAACGGAGTATCCTAACACCAGGTTCCCTCTGATAAACTGCTGTGCGGGATACAGCATGAAGCTGACCATTATGGGTCCGGCACTCGCACGCTAAAACTGCTGCATACCATGAAGTACCTATATGATACAAAGTAGTGAGTACTTTATATTTCTTCTTTAGTATTTTGTTAGAAAATAAATACTAGAGCTTACAGTTTTAATAGATACAATTATTTTTGTAACGCAGGTACTTACTGGCATGTGTTTAAAAAAGAGACAATAGAGGATCTCAACGTAATGTCTTATTATTTTAAAAAATCTGTAATTTATTTCTTAATAGCACTACAGAATTATTGTTTATAGAGAAAAACAATTCTGTGTCCATCTTATTGCCATACATACACCAAAACATACACCTACAGCTAAAACCCCGTTATTAAATAACTTATATTTTGTACAACCCCAGCAATATTTGCTAACGGAACAGCTGTCTCTATCCGCCATATTTAATTTTATTTCACGTGATTTATTAGGACTTATAAGATCTATATATTTTTCTGACGCTAAGAGAAATCTTCGTACATTCTAGAGGGAAAATGAAGAATATATTATTTAGAAATTTGCTAGGTTTTCTTTAACACTGAAATATGATTAAAAGGCGGAGTTGGCTTACAGTAGGCTTACGAGTATAGTTATATTTCATGATTTAGTTAAATATACCTATTATATCTATAAAATGGGCTTATAAGGCCATCGTGGCATGGTTACTCTGCATCTGTCTGTACACGCATAGGTTGCGGGTTCCATTCTTACTAGTTGAGTGATTTATCTTCATTTCCACGCTGTGGTAACATGTGTTAAGCTCCACCCCTCAACATTTGTTGTCTTGATTTAAAAAAAAAGCTAGCGACGAAATATATAGTTTTCCTACTTTGCGCCCATTTTAACAATGATGGCAAAAGTACAATGTTTTGTATAACTAGACATTGAAATTTGTCTCTAAACGTGTTATACGTCTATAAAGGAGATGAAAAAGTAAAAGTGTATATACTTAAGTTAATCGATCACATTATAAAACCAAAAAAAAAATATTAAAACTAAATGATTTATATATCATATATCATATCATACGTTTATAGAATCAATGATAAATTAAAACAAAGGCCCATTCTTAGAAATCGGTTTTAAGTCTGAGATCGGTCTTAAGTTCGATCAAGTTCAATCTCAGACTTGAAAGCGATTTTGACCTAAATAATATGTATTTTAAAGAATGAAAGAGGCCACAAGAACTACATAAATTTCATAGTGCGCAGTCCGAGTCGATTTAGACTGCTCTTCATGATAAATTGACCTAAGGTAAAATATAAAGAGATTTATCTTGAAATAAGATTTTCAAAATATAATCAATCCTTTTATATTAATATATTAGATTCCGTCGTGGCGCAGGGGCACAAGCGTGTGACTGCGCGCGACCGTTGTGGCTTCAATTATTATTTATTTTTATTTTCATAAATTTTTCGCTCTGATACTATAGCCAAAGCGCGGCGTTGATTTTCGCCACTTAACATACCTCAAAAATTCGGTGTTAAGTTGGGAAGGTAGGTAGTGTCATAATACTAGGTACCCTTTTCCCACCGTGCTAAATGCGGGATACAGGATGAAAAACTGTTTTAAATATTTTTCTTTTGTTAAACAAAAGACGAACTTAGGTTCTGACATTCAATGTCATTTGTCTTTGGTATAGACTTAAGAAGCTCATATTTGTATATTTATACTAAATATAAGAAACAAGCTCCTCAGAAATCAGCACCTTTTTTCTCTTTTCTTACAAAATATCGAATTAAATTTATTCTACCGCAAAAGTTTTCTGAAGTGGTAAAATTCACATAATAATTGTTAGAAAAACTATGAAGAACCAAGTAATTGTGAAGGGGTTTGTAGTTGTTTTAACGAACTCTAAAATTTTATAAAGCATTCTAGTAGAAAATTTTTCTTACAACATACATGAATAATAAAAAGAGGTAATAAATTTATGTGAAATCGTAACGCGATTTTGTAAACATTGTTCGCTGGAAGATATGTAAATTCATTTCTATTCTACTAATAATTATAGATTTACATGTATTTAGATAACCTAACCTAACTAACCTACCAGGTATTTTTTTTTCTTCTCATCTATCCCGCTTATATGGTAGGCAGAATGAACGTTAACATATTAATCTAGTAGTAATTTTGAAGGCATTACGTGCAGAAGCCCAAGCACGAACAACTATCGAAAAAGTATTCGTATCGTTATCGAAACCAATTTGAAGAACATCCTATACTTTTTCGATAATTGTTCGTGCTAGGGCTACCGAGTGGTGACACTGAACGCCGCCATGCCTTACCACGTGGTCAGACGATTTGAATTCGAATCCACAACCGTCGCGCTTACAGTCACACGCGTGTACCCCACGGCACGATAGCCCCAGAGAGCCCAGGTAAATAAATTATTTCCTAACAAAAAAAAAACAAAAATCAGATAACTATTTTCACATTTAAAATAACAACTTAATTAGACCTTTAGTCATTTATAATTTCATTATTGTGAAGCAGATAATTACAAATTAATTAGCTCTCCTGTGACGGGATGGTCACTTGACCCAATTGGTCAGACGGCGTTTGAGTGTTTGGTATAAGCTTCAAGAGGTGTTGCGTAAACATTATACGAATATATATATATATATATATATATATATATATATATATATATATATATATTTAGGCTATCATTTCTCGGGGTACGATTATTTATTTTTTTTTAATTTGAGAAAAATAGCGATGGTAACTTCCTTTAAATTACTTCCTAGAAGGAGAAAAACAAAATTACAGTCCGCGAGGTCTAAGCTGAGCTTTGCATTTGCGTGAGTGTGCGTATATAATGTAGGTATAACGACATTTGCTTGATCTAAACCGGTTACTACTTTTTGACAATCGGCCTACAATTCTTTTACTGTCGATTTATTTATACACAAAAATAAAATTGGCACTATCGCTGTACAAGAACGAAAAAATGTGTAAGCCCGAGTATAAAAAGAAGAAAAATCTCAGACACAACGCTGTTTTTAATTATATAACAGAAAGATTATTATCCCATGGCCATGCATGGCACATAGTATGATATGCAGAAAGAAAAACCTCGGAATCTAGTGTTAAGAAGATAATTCGTTCCCTTTAAGACACTACTATTCCCAATTTTCCGCCGAATTGAGCGAGTATTGAATAATAAACTTCACTGTAAAATTTTTCTTCTGGCTCTACTTTTATAATCATTCTCACAATACCAAGGCTCAGAATATGCCTAGCCAAATAATTGGACCACTATTGGATGGTCTACCATCAGTGGGCCATCAACAAGCGGAGAGAACCTAGATTTACGACACTCTTTCCCCAGTTTTCGCCTAAATTTAGAGATATTGCGAGTTCAGTGGCATAACGCCGCTATAATTAAACAGAAATAAAATAAATCAAATGTGAGCTTTTTATTATATCTATGTATATTGAATCTATTGGGTGTTAGAAGCGAGTTACCGATAATATTTCTAGATAATAAATTGTTTTAGTAAATCAAATTTGCCTTTAACCTTGTGGTTGCCGCAAACCTCATTATAGGCAACACATTTAATATTTGCGATGTTACGGTCATATACACATATGATAAATATTATCTACCTGATTTTGCGGTTATTGATTTTCTTATATAGGTATAATTTTCTCATTAGGTGTCCATAGATAAAAAAGACTAGTTTTTTTAAGCTCTTGGTTTACTTTTCGTGCAACTTGTGCGACACCAAAATAGCCTAATAATAATTAGCGGCGTTGATTTTCGCGGAAAATGGGGAATTGAGTGGTTTAACGCTAATTTCTCTCTGCCTACCCTAATACGTGCTGGCTACAGTGTGAAGCTAGTAGCGCGTGGCTGAACTAAGCGCCACCCTTTCCATTTCTACTAGAGCGAGTAAATAAAATTATCTCATTTTCCCAAGCGGGAATCGAAGCGACAACTATCCCGTTTATAATCGGCCTCACAATATAAACGGTAAAGTAATTTAAAAATTGATATCGCTATTACAAAATTTCAACATCTTGCACCAAAATCAAAATCTCTTTAATAGCCGTCCATTGTATCCTTAATCTAATTGCATTGTCTCAAACGTTCAAGGTGAAAGCGATTTAGACAGATTGTTATTTTTCTTAATTTCCTTTTTATAAACTTTTTTTAACCTTATGATGTAAAATGAGAAATTCCGCTTACTCGTGCCTGTGGGAATTTCGAAATATTCATCTAAGTGCTTAATTAAACATTCGAATATTTATAGGGAATGTTGGGAATACTCCTCGTATACATTCGCCTCTCGTTCAAACTTTAGTTATTACGTTTCGAACCCACAACCATTCGTGATTAGAGCCGCATGTCTGTGACACTGCGCCTCTAGTTCTTACGTTACAGTAAATATCATTATATAAAAAAGGTAAAAAAAACAAAACTACTAATTGATAATTATGCAGTAAAAAAGTCGGCATTGTCTACTGTTTGAAGTGAAACTGATTAAGACAGACATCTTACACTTTGTAGTGCTTCGCGCCGTAACTGAAAGCAAGTGGAAACTTGAAAGTTCACTTCATTGTGTTAAGAACTGTTCTACCTAGGATGTTACTATGAAATTTTAAATAATGGCATACGAAGTCTTTTTTTACATCCTGCATGTTATACTAAGAAAAAACGCTGTATCCCGCAGCAGGATAGGCAGAGCGAACCTAGTGTTAAGACACTCCGTTTCCCACTTTCTGCCGAATTCTGGAGGCTTTGCGTGTTGAGTGGCAGAATTCAAAGCCACGCTTTACCTCGAAAAAAGAGGGCAGAAATCGAAATATAAACGTAACTAAATATTCCACTTTCTCGAGTGGGGATCGAACCCAGAACCGTCACGTTACAGTCATGCCCTTGTTCCGCTGCGCCTCGAAGACCTCAATTTATACTAATTAGAGTTATTTTCATTTCTGGTAGACAAACCTCAATGTTCAAGCAATAGCTCGAAAATTGGTAAAAATAAACTGTACTGTCAAAGAAATTGGGGAACGCAATGTCTTAACACTATATTTTCTCTACCAACATTCCTATGTAGACAAAGCACGATTTTTACCTCTAGTTTTGGAAAATTGAGTAAATTGTGGGTTCGATCCCCTCTCGAAGAAGTGAAATATTTATTTACGTTTATATAACTATTTCTTCGCTCTCGTGTCGAGGCAAAGCGCGGCGTTGAGTTCTGCCACTTAACACGCAATGCCTCCAGAATTCGGCAGACAGTGGAGAACGGAGTGTCTTAATACTATGTTCCCTCTGCCTACCTTGCTGTGTGCGGGATAAAGCGTGAAGCTGAAAAATAATAAAAAAAGGAGTAAAGCTAGAACTATAATACAGTGACATTTTAAAGCTTAAAACACAACAAGGTACCAACAGTAAATCCCGTTTAATCCACATCTTGGTGACAAGTTAGTCAACAATAATTAATTATTTGTACTAAAATCTGACGGTCTCGTCAAAATTATTTGCCTGAAATACGATCCATATCAAAAGTTTGTTTCGAAACAGTGTATTTTGGTCACTATTACTAATTGAAATAGAGTCGAAAATCGTTTATTATTTTCATAATACCCATTTTGTTAAGGGGAAAATAAGGTAAAATGGACACGCGAGCAATTTAATTTATAACGAAACCGCTATGTGGGACTAGGAAATAAATTTAGATAGATAGTTATTTAGTTACATAACGAGTTATTAGATTACACAGTAGTAGTGTGTAGACTAACAATATATTATATATCACAATTTCATGCTAATGTACTTTTTTGATTTAGAAATAATCATTTGGTGAAATTTTGATAATTGATTTGACGCACCGGAGTAGCATCTGCCTGTAAACGTGATGGTGACAACGTCATGTAACATCATGGGTTCGATTCTAATTTGGATAAATGAATTTTCTACATAATATTTATTTAAATTTATATTTGTATTTCTTTGCTC
>DWGR01003065.1:0-12683 GCA_018247715.1 Heliconius burneyi | reverse complement strand
CTTATTTACAAATATTTAAGTAGGCTCTCACAAACACTTTTGGATCCTTCATTACCAAGGACACCTGGGACTTTACATATAAATATTCATGCGACAATCGGATTATCCTTTTATAAGGTCTACAATACAGAATAATTTTTAACTAATATAATACAATTAAACTGTTAAATAATGGTTTAGTATTTGACAAGAACAAAGTAGGTTAAAATCTTATGTACAAAATATTTACTATTTGAGATATCGAAGCGTCTTGGAGAATTAGTTATTTAAATTTTCTCGTTTTTTTATTAAATTCATGAAAGAAAACTTGCTTTTATTTAAAAAATCTTTTTAAAATTAGTAGCAATTTTACCGCGTACAAAGATAACATGGTTTCAGTGTTTAGATTCAATCAAGGTGTGCATTTAAAAAATCCATGTAAATATCAGCGTTATATCGCCTCGTCTACTGTCGTCAACCTCTTCATACTTGCCCTTAGTAATTATTATTCCTTCCTCCTTCTAATTCTGTATATAGATTTAATTATGAATAAATATATCTAGAGTATAGAAGAACAAAAATAGCTTGAAATAAATATTATTACTTACATGATATCTCTTCAATACTATCGACACAAGCCAAAGGCGTCAGCCCCCATATAACTACGAAGAAGTCACAGTCAAACTATGTAGTTCCAAACTAGGACGAACTCAGTACCAGAATAACGTCTACAGTAGTAGTACACTGTAGATGCAGAAATTGTATTAGCACCTCCAGTGTCAAGCGCCCAGAGCGCTCCCTAATGAAGTTTTCGACCAATGTCAGTTTGTACGTTTCATTTTCAAATGGTTCATTGAAATAAAACTTTAACTATATATGTTACGATTAGATTTTTTTATTTCTTTACTGAGTTTTTACAACTTATAATTATGAGATCTGTATTGGATAGACCTTTGTGTTTGGAAAAACATAATAATATGCGTATGCGTATACTTCTTTATATAAAACCTCCAGGATTTTGTATGACAGACTAGCAATCATTAGGTGTTAAGGGACGCAACCGTAAGCAAATAAAGATATATAATAGTCTTCAATTGTTAAGGAATATACAATTTATATGCTGTTCTTCCCATGTGATATTCCCCAGTCCGCTCGACGGCCGCAAGCCGAGGTTCGAATCAAGCATGGCGCGCCTATACAGTCGTCGACTTTCTCAGAGGCAGCCACTTAATGCTTGCATTTCTTCAGGGACAGAGTACCCTCTTCCCTACCGAAACGGTGTCGATGTAAAAGCCAATACGGCTAACAGCATTAACCTCATGTTTAAAGAATAAGTGTGATATTCTACAAGTTATATCTATTGAACAAGGCTGATTATTTTTTATTACATTACAATTTAATCCGCGCAGCAGGATAGATATAGAACTTAATGTTAAGACACTTAATTTTCCGCTATCCACCCGATTTCGTAAGATTGCTTTTTGGTTGGCGAAAATTTTCGCCGCTCTTCATATATTAAAATGCCATTCCCCCCCGTGAGTGGAAATCGAACTCAATTACTTAAGTAAGCTTAATTTAAAACTTTTTAATTTGTAATGAGCCAGTTATACGCGCGTTGCCTTTTTGAGCTTTAACTCAAATTCGGTGTCAAGCTTTTAATTAATTGTATTATAATTTGTAATTAATTTTATGTTGATTATATAAATTTTAATAATGGTTGCAATAAATAAATAAAGTTTTGTGTAAACAGTAATTTTAGTATATCACTGACAGTACTTTATAATCAAACTTTATAGTATGTTTCAGTGAAGTAAATATACTTACAATGATGTATTATGTGTAACTTTTTTTTAATAACATAACTCAAATACGATAAAGGATTTTTTTAATAATTTTAATAGATATCTATTTTCGTTTATATGTAATATCTATAAAAACTATTTCAAAGAAATCTGAAATGCTTGGATATCCCAATCTCAAATTCCCGTGATTTAAAATTAAGTACACTTTTATCGCACTAGAACATACAATATAGTAATGGTTTATTTCTTTCCGCGTGAGTAAACGATGACTTCTTGTCCGAATTTGAGACACTACGCGTTGTTTTGCGGAGCTCAACACCGCTCTCTGTCATATTTTAGGTATAATCACAACCCGCAACACAAAATAATAATCATTTCTTGATATAAGTAAATTATTATTCATTAAAACAGTGACTTTATTAAATTTCATATGAATATATTAATATAACAGCAGTCTCATACAGCAATGTAACATGTTAACAATATTGTAATATGTCAAGTGTAAAATTCACAGGTTCCGTAATAAAGCTTCGAGGTTGTTCCGTTTAAGGATATGTGATTACTCTAGTAATAAAATAATTGTATTTTCGAATTTCAAATGTACTGGTACTATATAGCTGAAGAGTATATTTATTTCAGCCCGCTTATCTTAGGAACTACTGGTTTATTCTTTTATGTAGTAAGTGAATACCCATTTATCGATGTAGGTTATATGCTATATTTGTATTATATCACGTTTGGATCTAAGCTCACAGTACAGAATTTCCAGGAGCAATTAGAATGCATCAAACACAAGTTTATCACTCGACTGACCATGGTAACGAAACCACAAATAAGTCTAAGTATTACTATTATTAATATTTTAATTTCATCGCTCTGGCAAAACCACCAAGGCAAAACAACCGATGGAAAATGGCGAACGGAGTGTCCTAACTCTAGGTTTCCTCTGCTTACCCCGATATATGCAGGATACAGCGAGAAGCTGATTTAATTTATTTTTATTTTTAAATATAATCTATTCAATAATAATCTACAGGTACGTTCAAACGTAGCCGCATTAAAATATATTTTCGTTGTTATTAGTAATGTAAAAATATTTTATTGAAACCTTCGGAAAATAAAATGTAAAATCGTGATAATTTAGTGATAAGAGATTCTAACACAATAAGTTTATAATATCTCTTAAGTAAAGCCTATCCATTGCCTAACAGTAAAGCAAAGTGGAATAAGTTTTATAATTAAATAGAAAACCAGAAAAAATATAAATTATAAAACCGCTTCTTCTCTATAAGTAAACAACTACCCCGGCATTTAAAACCGGCGTGAAGTAGTGGCTTTATGCCACTGCGTTTCGCATTAGGTAATGCCGGGCTCCGACGCCTACCCACCCCAAAAGCTGGCAACGCACCAGTAGCTCCTCTGGTGTTACGCGGTGTCGTGGGCGGCGGTGATCACTTACTATCAGGTGCCCGTACGCTCGTTTCCTATATAAAAAAAAAACAATAGTTGCTGTTATCTACTTAATAATAATAACTGTTGAGTTTGCCGGCTCTTCTCAGCAGAACTGCCTTCCGAACCGGTGGTAGCTTTTTGTTTGTCTGTTCACTCGACGATTCAAAAGTGCTTACATAGTTTATTTAAATAAAGAATATTTAGAATCTAAATTTAAATTTAAGTAACTAAGCTTATCGTAATTAGACTTTCTTTTAGATAATAGGATATATTTATATAATTATATTTCAAGAATAAAAGATATTGAAACTGCTTAGTAAAGAAATGTATTAACGTACAATTTTTCAAAGCGTTTGTTTTAGTAATTTTAATTAAAACATATTATCCCAAGTACGCGTGGTCTGCACTTTTTTTAACTTTTTCTACATTAGCTATGTATGTATTATATTCTATACAGAACATGATAAAATAAAATTGTTCATTAATTATTATTATTTAGCTGTAATTTAGTAAAATTGAGGCCGTCGTGGCCTGGTGACACAACACAGGTAGAACTGTAACCTGTTGGGTTGAGCATTCATTCATTTTCACGTTCTGGTAAGGAGAGTGCCAACACTCAACACGCAATGCCTCGAGAAATTGGCGAAAGTGGAGAATGAAAGTGCATGCATTGGTATGATGTGTCCTAAGTCCTAACGTTCCAAGGTTCTCTCTGACTACTCTTCTATATGTGTAAGATACGAGTACAGCATGTAGTAATCTATTATTACTTCTCATTATATACTTATCTCTTTTCACCGAACAATCTCATTTGTGGCTTATCCATACTGGCACGCTCGAAACGCCATAATTAAACAACCCATCCATTATCATTTTAATTACGAGCTATAAGCCGCTAACTTATACATATATAAATTAAATATAACAATGCATACTAAGCCTTGTTACATTTAATTAATATTTTATCCGTACGACCGTACAATATACTGTCAGCGTCAGACTAGAATTAGTTCAGAATTTCATATTGGAACCAGCAGGTGCAGTGCCAGTTCAGCACTCATACACATTAACGATTGGACGGCTCTGTTTTTGATAGTTTCTGAAACAAAGTTTGACAAACGCCATACTCGGATGAAAATTTTGCATGTTTACATAAAATTATAATTGAAGTCCACGTAATCAATCGAAGATAAGATTAAACTTATTATTTACTATTTATTTTCAAATTATTATTTAATTATATTAAATATACGTATATACGTAGCTTTGTTATACAATACTTAGATTATATACTCGTACAGGTACATCCTAATTGTCATGGTGGCTTTACTTAATATACAGGTATCTTCATTATGAGGATATATAAAGTTACTATATATATAGTTACTATATGTATTGTTACTATATATAAATATATATAGTAACTTTTAAACTTTAACTCAAAGTCCTAGAGAGAGAGAGAGAGGTAAACGTGTAGATATGGTTCTTGGTTCGATTTTCGCGCGGGAAAATGAATAATTTTTATTTCCACAGTTTTGTACGGCAAAACGAGGTGGCGTATAATTTTACCACTCTATACGCAGTATTTTGAATTCACGTGAACATTCTAGAATGGAATATCGAACCTTAGCTCGAGAACGCGAGAGCCTATTCTCGTTGCCTACCCTGCTGAAAGCAGAATAAAGTGTGAAGATTAAAAAAAATTAACGCCAATTTTGCACCTGTTTTTCCCTATATTATATACAGCGCCTTGATTTAATTAAATGTTACCTATGTAAATATACAGGGTGTAACACGGAGGCATTTAAGGTGGCATCAATGGGCAGATGACCTTTGTACCTATCGATTTTCTGAAAAAAAATTGAACAAAATTGGAAATAACAACCTGTTGTTTATATGTTTGTAGTTTGTTTACCACAATAAAGCTTTTATAATAGGCCTTATCCTATATCTAATAGTCGGAAACTATCGCTCTGTCAATCTCGGAAATAACATCTAAATAAAAATATATATTTTTTAGAATGTTAAATTTTAACAATAACTTTTAGAGATTAGTTAAAGTAAAAAAAAAATACTGAATTTTTTCCACAAGTAATTTCAAAAACTACTGGTATTTTGTAGAAATATCTCTAAAAGTTTCATAAGACTAACTCAATGATAACATGCTAACAATGTACTCAAATCATCAGTAAAAAGTCTTAATAACAAATAACATTCATAAAAAATATTATGTAAGTGTTTTAATTTGGATGACACTACGGAAGCATATCAAAATATACTTGCATCATCAGCCATCAAGTGAACCCAGGACTATCTCATAGAACTAAATTAGTTCCAATTTTTTCACGTTAAATGGATCATTCGTTTTATCAACGTTTTGTTCCGCAAATAGCAGAGTAGTCAGAGGGAACCCGGAACCCCGTTACCCTCATTAACAGAGCGAAGAAATGAAAATATGAAATATTTTAATATTATTTTATTAATAAATATATTATTAGTTTAATAATAAAAAATATATTTTTTAATTTTTTTTATAGAAAACATACAACAGAGCCTGCCGTGTCTGTACCACGACGCGCACTTCAGCCCCTCCTCCACATACTTCGTGCTGGAGTGCTTAGGACCAGGGGTGCCAACCTCCAGCTTACACAAGATCTCCCTGCCAGACCCGAGACTGTTGATGCACTTGGAAAACAATACTGCAGTGAAGGTATTTATATCGTTCATGTTTTAACTACTTGTTTCTATATATTTTTAACATTTTTAAAGTGTTAAGTCTTTTTTAGTAAAGAAAAATATTATTTGGAAAACGTATTAAAAAAATCCAATTTTTTTCAAAAATAAAGTATTCTTCTATTTATTTCTATCATATATATGTATCATAGTTAAACAGAGTTTGTTTTGTATCGTTTCAACGGTTGTGTATTTTTTGCAAATTCGAATTTTACGAAAGGGTTTTCTTAAAATCTTCTTAAATTTTCTAAGAAATTTAAACATATTAAAAATAAATATCTATATTATATTTTTTTTTATGGTAAAAGCATGGCAAACGAGCGTACGGGTCACCTGATAGTAAGTGATCACCGCCGCCCACGACACCGCGTAACACCAGAGGAGCTACTGGTGCGTTGCCAGCTTATGGGGTGGCTGGGCCCCGGAGCCCGGCATTACCTAATGCGAAACGCAGTGGCATAAAGCCACTGCTTCACGCCGGTTTTAAAAGCCGGGGGTGGTAATTATCCGGTCGAGTCTGCCCATGCGTGTCGCCATTCCTGGCGGCGTGACTCTCCCACTCGTACTTTAGTCACCTCTTACGACACCACCAGTACCAGGGTGATCCTATTCTAAGCCGGGAACACACGACTAAAACTATATTATATAATACATAAATGATTGAATACGTGAATTTTAAACTATATATTAAAAATCGTCCTTTATCGACCAGTTTTCGGAACATTAAAACAAGCTACCTTGAAACAGAATATGTTCAAATTAATAATACATGTGATTATTGTATTAATAATAATAATAATATTTTTCTTTCATATTTACAAATCGACGCCGTTTCAAATTATTATTTCAAATAATTCACCATTAATGAAACTCAAATTAATTGAAACCAAAGCTAACCACTCGTTAATCAGTTTGTGGAACACATGACTAAACTAACAACACAAAGTTTTTTGGCAATGTTTCAAGTAAGCAACTAAATAAGTTTACTATCAAAATATACAATAAATCGTCAGCAATACATTTCTTTTATGCTATTTCTATAAAATCTCACAAAACCCTATAAAAATTGGCATCGTGTAAGCTGTATTCAGAGCATGATCGATATGCATTGCGATTCTGAATTTCGTACCTTTTGTTCGATTTAACTATGAAACATTTTAATAGCTGGCGAATTGGCGTTCTATAGGTTTTTTTTAATATACATAGACAATGAATTACAACGTTTTTAATAAAAATTACGTTAAACTAATTAGAAATGAGCAAAAACAAAAGCAGCTTCACTCTTCGCTTTTTTTATGGAAAAAGACATGACAAACGAGCGTACGATTCACCTGATGGTAAGTGATCACCGCCGCCCACGACACCGCGTAACACCAGAGGAGCTACTGGTGCGTTGCCAGCTTTTCCGTCCAAATTCGACACAATATGTATGGAGTGGTAGAAATCAATGGCGAATTTTATCTTGTCAGAAGAAGGAGCCACGGGATCAAACCCATAACCGTCGCGCTTACAGTAACGAAAACATTGGTCTTATTTTTCTATATTTAGCTTACATTATATTTTACATATTTAATGAATGCGCAAAATTTTTAGGCAATTGATACATATTGATACATATTTGTCTAATTTACGTAGTATAAGGTTTTCTTTGCTATTTGTAAATAAATATTTTTATTTTCGTCAATACTAGACATTCTTTGTCTAGTAAGTAATGAAAGTATTTATATTATAAGAATATTTTTCTAAAGTATAACGTAAGAATTTTAATATCGAAATGTATCTAAGAATCTCGTGGTCAGAGCTCTTCAATATTCCGGCTTGATAAAGGATTATGATCTTTTTATGCGTCCAAGTATTATGACAAAACATTAAAAAAAAAATAAGTTTAATATAATACATAAAAGTTAAAAAAAAGTTTGTAAAAGTTTATTATTAGATAAAAAGTTATTAAATAAAAGTAAAGAATATGGTTTTAAGCAGATGAGATATACAATTTGTATTTTTTGTCACGTTTTCGCCATTTTGTGGTATAAATAAAGAAAATTCATACACGAAACTTTATATTTAGAGACAAGTAATAATGTCTTCCTTTATTGTAATCACTAAGAAAGAAACAGGTATCATAATCATAAATACTCATTTGGAAGTCGATTTGCAATAAAGTGTGATATCATAAGTCAACTAGGATTGTGGGCATACCCAACGTCATTACCGTAGTGCTCATATTCCTAGTTTATCCAAAATTACCTGAAAAAAAGTTCTTGCACTTGAAATAATGTTTAAGTAAATAGTATATAAGTCTTAGAGTCATTTTGTGCTGGTAAAAGTTATTTTAGGCTAAAAAGCAAAACAACTTCACGATTTTTCTAGCGTCAATGTGTAGACAGAAGGAACCTACACTAAAAGGAAGGACACTCCGTTGTTCATTTTCCATCCAATTTTCGAGATATTGCGTGTTGGGAATATTCTTAAAATAAACATTATTATTAGTAAGGGGATCAAATTTCAATGGTTACGTTTAGAGTCAGATGCTGTCCCACTGCGCTACGATGGTCTAAAATACTCGGGGAATAAATTGAAAAACAACTGTTACATAGGAAAGGCTATCAGTGATAGCGCTGCCAACTCCAAGAACCTTCTCAGTGCAACTGTCGAGCGGGCAAGCGGCGAGGGTTAGGCTGCTGCTACCTCCGGGGTTAAGAGAAGATGAAGTCACCAAATACCCCCTAGTGATGAAAGTGTGAGTTTTTTTTAAATTACCGCAGCAGTACAATTCGTTAAATTGGTATTGTATATTGTTTTACTGGCAAAACTACTTTTAATTATACAATTTTTAAGAATAACTTTTAGACGTGCTTGAAATAATAGTGTTGATTTTTTAGGCAGAGAATGTCATGCAGAATAAGTTTTTTTAACAAAAATAATAACAACCATTTGTTTATTGTTTTTTAAAATGACTTTTTTTAAAATAATTAAGATAAATAAAAAAAAAAGTTTCACACTGCACAAAGCAGAGTAAGCAGAGGGAACATAAGGGCGGGCTTTCGCCTTGGTGCTGGAGCGAAGAAATGAAAATATTAATAAATAGCAATTCATTCTCTCGAGTGGGGATCAAACCTACAACCGTCGCGTTACAGCCACAGCCTTGTTCCCCTGCGCCACGACGGCCTCAAATGATAATTTAAAAGGTTTTCTATTTACCAGTAACGGTGCGCCAGGAACTTAATTGGTAACAGATCAATGGTTGCGTTCTGTGACTCAATCATTCACAAAGGCGGGAAACGCCCAATATTCTATTGAATCGAAATTCGTTTTGATTGCAGTAAAACACATTTCCAACATACTAACGCAATGGCAGATTTATTTTAATCATGTTACTAATATTATAAATCAATTCGCTAATATTAAAAATATGTTTGTTGCACTTTAACGCATAAACTAGTGAACGGATTTAGATGAAACTTATACACTTTATACATCAGAATAACACTTAGGCTAGACACAATTTATTTAAAGATTTTATGTAAACTGGCTATAATATAACAATATAGGCGGGCGGACTTATTTATAATTAATACGTTTTCCATCTACCAGTAACGGCGCGCCAGGCACTCAGCTGGTAACGGAGCAGTGGTCGCTGGACTGGGGCTCGGTGGCGGCGGGAGCGGGCGCTATCCTGGCGGCAGTGGACGCGCGCGGCGCTGGCGGACGCGGTCTGGCGGCGCACCACGCGCTGCACAGGCGACTGGGAACGGTAGAGCTGAAGGATCAGCTGGAAGTCGCTGAGTGAGTTGACTGTTGTTTCTTTGTTTGTATGGGGTTTGTCAGACTTATTCTGAAATTTTTAAATTTTCAAAAGTAGTTTTGTATGTGAAATTAATCTTAAAGATTATATTGTTGACTAGCGGACATAACACTATGATTTCTACTGCTTATAAAGGCTTAAACTTAAGCACACATATATATATATACTATATCGTACATTTTAAGATAACATGTCTAACGCTAAAGTGCTGCATCAATTATGAATCTAGATTACCGTCTCGAGACTGTCGCGTCTGCTTTTTCAATTTTACTGTACTACGTTATAATGTGCTTCTAGACCACGAGGGATTAGGGAATTATATACCCTGTGTTTTTTTTATACGAATAGATATATAAAGACTAATTTGTCTCTACGTTCTTCGTAGATACATACGTACATAAATCATATATTTATGTATAATCATATGTTTATGTATATGAAATGAAACTTTTATATTTTTAATATATTGCGTCTAAAATGTGATGTGATGATTGTGGGTTCGATTCCCACTGTGGAAATGAATTATTTTTATTTCTTCACTCTACTAGAAGACGTAGCGTGGCGTTGAGTTCCGGTACTTGACACGCGATGTCTCGAAATTTGGGGGGACATGGAGAACGGAGTGCTTAACTCGGTTTCCTCTGCCTGCCCTGCTTTATGCTGGATTTAGATTGAAGCTAAAAAAAATGTTCCTCAGGTACCTACGCGACTCCCTGCATTTCATAGACGCGCGTCGCGTGGCTGTGTGGGGCCGCGCGCACGGCGGGTTCCTTGCGACGCTGGCGCTGGCTAGCGACCTACGCGTCTTCCATTGCGGTATTGCGATCACGCCCATTGTAAGATGGCGGTATTACGGTATGTTTATTTATTGATTAATAATTATAAATAGTAATTTTTTGCCTAATCATGAAAAAATATTGTAAATACTTACTTCAGGCAATGAAATATTTATTTAAATTCTTATTTTTAGTTCTTCGCTCTGGTTTCTAGGCTAAAGGTGGCGTTGAGTCCCACCACTCAACACGCAATGCCTCCAGAATACGGGGGAAAGTGGGAAACGAAGTGCCTTAATACTAGGTTCCCTCTGCCTCCCCTGCTGTATGTGTGATAGAGCGTGAATTATTTGTTTCCATTCTATGCAGCATCAGCGTACTCCGAGCGCTACATGGGCTTCCCTAACGCGACGGGCAACTACCGCGGGTACGCCGACGCGGACGTCACTAAGCAGGCGGCCGCGCTGCACGACAAGATGCTACTGCTGGTGCACGGAGGCGCCGACGATGACGTGCACGTGCAACACACTATGGCCCTGGCGAGGGCGCTGTCCGATCAGGGAAGCACTTTTAGACAGCAGGTAATTGAGCTTATTGAGCCGATTACACCGAAAATGACAAATTTCTTGGGTAAGAAAACGCCTATTATAAGAAAATAAAATAATCCATAACGATATACAAGATAACATATTAAAGCTCTGTTAGTATAACTAAGTATAAAATGTATGCAGTACTATAACTTTATTTGCAGACAAGTTATTTTTCATTTATGTAAATTGTATAATAAAATTTGCGATTCTTTGCCAGTAGTATAACCAGTAGTCAGAAATATAGGAACCTTAGGCAGACAATGATTAATCATATAATCACGTAACAATAATGTTACGAAGTTTTAGGTTTGATATTTTCAAGTATTGGTATATTTCCCCCATTATTTGTATATAACACATACAGGGAAGTATCCAATGTTTTATCATATTTGTTTGTTTATGGCTCTTTTTATATCCGCTTTTGTTCTGCTTATTCGTTTTGCAAATTACTTTTCTTTTCTTATATATAGCATTTTATTTTATACATAACTGTACTTTTTAGACAAACGCATGTATTATTTGCTTTCCAATTTCTATATATTAAGAAACCATAAAAAACTAAATACACGTTGATTTCCGATGGCGCTAGTTAGATTTATAGTTTGAATAAATTGATAAATAATACAGATTTTGAGAATTAAACCAAACATGTATATTTTTGAACTAATTTGTGAACAATGGAAATAAGTAAGCAATACTTAACTATACCATCCACTTCATAGATCTACCCAGATGAGGGCCACAGCCTCAGCAACGTGCGCAAGCACCTGTTCCGCACGATGTCGGCGTTCCTCGATGACTGCTTCCGCAAGCAAGTGCCGCCCGAGACCAAGGCGGGCCTGCGCAACGGTGGGAATCTCGACTGAGACTCGTGGCGGGATGAGGAGTTGTACTCTTGGTAAAAATGCTACATTTAGTAGTTATCCTTAAAGTTATAAGTGGAGTTATAATAGAGATTGGGGGAAAAGATCGTAAAGGAAATCCACACAAAAGCCTTACTCTATTTTATATTCCTCTCGTGATTGGACTAGGCTCTTGTATGAGAAAAAGTACAATATCTCTAATAATATCGGTATTTCTTCATCCTGACCGGATATTTTTCTAATATTCTAGAAGCCTTTTAAGTACTAGTACATAAAAAATCCCAAAAGTCATAATTTTAAAGTAAAAAGAAGAATAGTGAAGCAAAAAAATAAAATCAACACTGTTATGACTTTAAGCTATATATTTTTTTATAGATCAAATTAAAAATGTTTGATTGTATAAACTTAATTTATCAAACTCATGTACACAGTCCAAACATGTAACAGTTATAAAACTTCTATTGAAATAATAAAGTAACTCTAAGTATTTTACGAATAATAAACTAATAGTAAATATATATAACGAATTAGTGGTAAAAATAATATTTATTTTTATTAATTTTGTTATTAAGTACTGATTTTAAAAGCAAATTTATCTCATCCACAGGTAACCACAAAGTAGAAACCACGGAAAGATAATAATTTAATATCTGTAGTACAATTATTTCCATATCCCATTCGATACT
>DWGR01003064.1:0-12684 GCA_018247715.1 Heliconius burneyi | reverse complement strand
CGGGTTAAACAAACTTCATTCTAGTTCCGCAAGCCAACAAGTAATTTTTCTAAAGTATGTGAACAAGCAACAGGATAGTACTCTGCTCTGTTTTCGATTGTTAAAATACTTCTTTATACTAGACTTTTGGATGAATACCAAGAGAAGTAGGTCCAAATTGTACTACGTTAAAATGCTTATGTATTTCTTAAAGAAGTTCTCTTCTCCCCTAAGAATCTTAATATTTGTTTATAAAAAAGGCCAAAAGATATAAAAAACATATATTATATTATACTGCATATACTGCGTTATACTGCTTTCTTTAGCGGCCCCACCTCCACCTCTACATGCCATCAACCGCGGTCTCGGCACGGAGGGTCTCGGTACAATGCTGGCCGGACTTTGGGGCTCCGGCAACGGAACTAACACGTTTGGAGAGAACGTTGGTGCTATCGGTGTTACTAAGGTAGCCTTGATAAAATATATATTTCTTTGTAACTATGTATCCCACATATGGAAAGCAGAAGAAGAAAATTAGAATTAAGACACTCCGTCCCCCTATTTCCGTCGAATTTTCAAGACATTATGTGTTCAACTCAATGCATTTGATCGATCAGTCATATACGAAATCATTTAATCCTTAATAAATTTTCCAATATCTTTTTTAACATGCGAAACCTTTTTAACATTGAAATAGTTTTTGCTATAGTATATATCTTAATAATATTACTCTATAAGACTCACAAAAAAAATTAACTGCCTACCCTGCTGTGTGTGCTAACAGCATGAAGTTGATTTATTTATTTTTCATTTACTTATAACATTAACAATCAGTCAACATAATTATTTTTTGACATGATGCTGTAGGTGGGCTCTCGTCGTGTAGTACAGTGGGCAGCGCTACTAATGGTGGTGCAAGGCGTGGTGGGTAAACTAGGAGCGGTCTTCATCATCATACCACAACCTATAGTGGGAGGCTTATTCTGCGTTATGTTCGGAATGATTTCTGCGTTTGGTGAGTTTCAATTATTTTGGTTCTCAATACTCACCCTCAGTTGGTTTTTTCACACTCTTTTATGATGGCGATTTGTAAATATGTAAAAACTTTTTAAATAAAAATCAGCTTCATGCTTACAGCAGGGTAGGCAGAGGGAACCTGTGAAACAAGTGTTAAGACACTCCTTTCAAATTACGACATTGCCGTTCCCTAATTTCCGAAATAATTTTTTATCAAAATACTTATAACCTATATTTCTCCACCTAGGACTCTCTGCTCTTCAGTACGTGAACTTGAACAGTTCCCGAAACCTCTACATCATCGGGTTTAGCCTGTTCTTCCCGCTCGTGCTCACGCGGTGGATGGCAGCGCACAGCGGTGTCATTCAGACTGGGGTTGAAGCACTGGATGCTGTGTTACAAGTATGCGATAGTATCAGCTTTTGTTTATAATATGGTAGGTACAGAGAACCAAGTGTTAACAAACTCCGTTCCCCACTTTCCACCGTTCCAAGTTAGGTGGTGTAACTCAACGCCGGCCTTTGCCTCGACACCAGAGCTTTCAGAATCTGGCTGAAAGTAGGTTTCTCCGCTGTGGAATACAGTGTCAAGCTTTAAACATTCCGGTTGTGTGTGGAGAAATTTTTTGAATAAAATAACTAATTTTGTGTAGGTGTTACTCTCCACTTCTATCCTCGTTGGTGGTATCATAGGCTGTTTATTGGATAATTTAATTCCTGGTAAGTAGACAAATATGACTCGAATATTACTGAGTAAAATAAGATCTTTTATTTCTTTATTTTAATTAACCAGTTTTGTTTAGACTTTACTCAATAATTAAGATGTTTACCTTTAAGTTGGTAGTATTTTTTCTTTCTACTTCAAGATTTTTCCGTATGCAGCAGGGTAGGCTGCAAGAAAGTAGTAGTTAAGACACTTCGTTCTTCACTATTCGCTCGAAATCGAAAAAGAAAGAAAGTGGTGAAACTCAACGTCAGGCTGTTCAAAGCAAGGAACCAGAAAAAGAAATGAAAATAATTACTTTATCTTAAATGGCGATCGAACTAACAAACACCGCGTTCAATCTCATAGTATTCAAGATTCACTGTGGCCTCAACCAGTAACATTGTTTAAGTTAATTTATTAATCTACTTTCTTTTTCTATTTTGTAATCTAAACCTGCCTATAGATTCTATGCTGAATTGCTGATTTTTTCAATTAGCTTGAGTTCACAAAGCCGCAGGGAATAATGCAATTGCACTGGATTAGTTGATTCCATTATTCTTTAACAGAATAACTAGAAACATTTTAAAGAGCATAATTTATATAAAAAAATCTTAGAAAAGTACTAAACATTCAATTAAAATTAAATCAGCTTCACGCTGTATCCCGCACACAGCAGGGTAGGCAGAGGGAACCTAGTGTTAAGACACTCCGTTCCCCAATTTCTGCCGAATTTTGAAAGCATTACGAGTTGAGTGGCAGAACTCAACGCCGCGCTTTGCCCTCTACACCAGAGCGAAGAAATTGAAATATAAACGTAAATAAATATTACACTTCCTCGAGTGGGGATCGAAGCCACAACCATCGCGTTACAGTCACACACACCCTTGTGCCGCTGCGCCACGACGGCCTTAAATCAATATATTAATTTTAAACATATAAATATAAACAAAACTAGGTACAGATGAAGAGCGTGGTCTAGAGGCGTGGGCGAAGGAGATGTCGCTGGAGGCGGTCGGCGCGAGCGAGCACGGAGACACTTACGACTTCCCTATCGGCATGTCTCTTATACGCAGGTTTGTATTTTCACACTCTATCCCGCATTTCGCAGGATAGCAGAGGGAACCAAAACCAAAGCCAAAACAAAGTAATAAATACTGCATTCCCACACTTTCCGCCCACATTGAAAATGTTACGTGTTGAAAGGCGGAACTTAACGCAGCGCTTGGTTAAAGCTATCGTTCGAATTTCGCTTAAATCTAAGATTTGTATAACTTACTTTACACTTATGCATGTAGACTTCGTTATAAATTCAAACCAGTAGAGTAACTTTGATGTTGACTAAGCATGTTCTGAATTTATACGCAGTATTTGTATGAAGAAATACCATATTACAGTAACAAATATATCTTTTAGTAAGAGCATATCGCACCTTCAGAATGAAAAATATTTTTTTTAACGGTTTCCCGCTTTTCCCGCTACCTTTTAACACGTGTTTTCACAGTTGTGTAGTTGCGTCATGACTGTAAGTGGAAAACTTACTCTCTGCCTACGCTGATGTAGGAGAAATAAGAAGCTGCAATAAAAAAAATCACAAACTCAACTTAAAAAAAAAACTTTGTTAATGACAACACTAAACCATAGAGGTAGAGTTAGAATCAAAACAAACAGCTAGCTTTACTCTGTATCCCGTACGTAGCAAGGCAGAGGGAACCTGGGAACCTAGTAATGTTTTAAACATTCCGTCCCCATTAAGATACTTCCATTCCCCACTTTCAGGCGTATTCTGTAGGCATTGCATGTTGGTGGTAATCAACGCCGCGCTTTACCTCGTCACCAGAGCGCGTAAATGATAATAATAAATATTTTCATTTTCTCTAGTGGATATCCAACCCACTACCTGTCATGTTTACGCGCCAAAATTGGCCCCAAAAAATACCTATAGTACGGTCATCAAGTCGTGGCCGCTTTAAAGTTACCTGTAGATTATTGCGCAGGTTTGATTTTAAGATTCTTCTAAATTTTAAATATTTTCTTTCCGAATGCTCATAAGCTTTGAATAGAAAACCTTATATCGAGGCGGCCACAACTTGTTAACCGTACAGTACCTTAAGTCAATTTTTACCATTGGACAGTAAAAAATAAATTTCTATAAAACATTTACAGATGGGAGTGGACCAAATATCTACCATTCATGCCGACGTACGAGACCGGAAAGTTCACTGCTCTCTTCAAAAGGAAAAAAGAAATTTAGATAAATTTATTATTTATTTATATTTAAAAAAAATTTGAATATTATGTTTCTCTTAAATATTTGTGATGGAAGCACGGAGACTTGTATGTTAAGGAATATAATATATGAATGTTAAATCGTATTTTATTGATTTCACACTGCATCGCGTAGGTAGGTAGGCAGAGGGAACTTGGGAACCTAGTGTATAAACACTAGGTTCCCAAGTTCCCTCTTATTATCGTTAGATACTCTGTTCCCATTAACACACTTCTGTTCCCCATTTTCCGTTGATATCTATTGCATTGTATATTAAGTGGCGGAACTCAACGCCGCGTTTTGCCTCCTTACTAGAGCGAAAAAACAAAACGACGACTAAGTCGCCGTGGTCAAATCAAAATAGCTAAGTGACAACGGTAACTTTGAACGTAGGTACCTACAGTGGATTACTTTGAAACAATTAATGTAATGTAATATAGCCTAAAGCCTTTAGCCTTTAGCCAGTAGCTCATAGCTTATAAAACCTTTCTCGATAAATGGGCTATCCAAAAAAAATTTCCTATTCGAATCAGTACTTGCTAAGCTTAGCGCATTCAAACAAATTTCTTAGTTGTATAATATTAGCATATTTGTAGTATATTTTATTAGAAAGAGCTGGATTTGAACCCATTTACTTTAGGTCCGAGTTCTCTTTATCTCATCAATAAGCCAAATAAGTTTATAGGTAATGTATTAATTTGTTAAAATTAGTTTCTAAAATCCAGTGCTTATCTCTAAACATTATTTTAAATATAATTTCTTGAAATATGTATATATTATAAGAGTATTGTTGTGATTTTTAAATATAAGAAACACTTAAAATATGACAATGTTAAGTGATTGTTTATAATAAAGAATAGAAAATCATAAAAAAAAAATCTTTAATTTTTATTCCGACTCGCTCTTGACCCATTTTTCTTTCAATGTAACACTCCTCTCGAAAAACTATGAACTCAAAATTATTATAAAGTCTTAGTCACTACCAAATTACAGAAAGAAACGATTCAATACAAAAACTTCTTTGAATAGGACACTACGACTACGTTGGTATCTAAGTCGGCGTAAAGTTATCTTTAAACATTGTTATATTGATCACATTCGCAAAATGTATTCGGAATTGAATAGACGTTATAAATAAATAAATAGATTTAATCAATTTATTTAATAATAGTATTTAATTTAAAAAAAATAAGATTAATTAATAGTTTAATAATAATTAATTTATTGTGTTTTTAGTGTTTATTGAGTGTTTTTGTAATTTTTTAAAATTAAAATGTCGCTAGAAAAAGGTAGTTTAGATGCGAATGGAAAACCTAGTGTACGTGATTTAGATGAAAAAATTCTAATGGAACAAGCATCTGAAGGAAAAGATGAGAAAGGTATGTACTTAACAAATTTTTAAAAATGACGATTAGTCTCAGCGTCTGGTGTGATTTTTTTTATGTCCTCAAATTGCGGCGTTAAAATTTTAAAAGTGAGGAACAGAGTGTCTTACACCAGCCCAATTTTCAAGACGGAGTTGAGGTTCGCATCGCAGGCGGAGCTCAACGCCACGCTATGCCATTTAACCAGAGCGAGCAATGAAAAGCAAGCGAACCCACAACAGTCGCGTTTACAGTCCTAAGCAGTGACAAAATATATAAATAGATATTTTTCTAACTTTATTTAGAAGAAGAAACACATTTGTTAAGACTGTATGGAAGTCATCGAGGTTCCAGCCAAGGGGTCGATATACCGGATGTTAAAATGCCTATGATTGTGAAACATGTAAGTATAAACTTAGACAGATAAATTTAAAAATAATGTTCTATATATATGGTCTCTTGATTTTTGTCATCTTCACGCTGTATCCCGCACACAGCAGGATAGCATTAGCAGAGTGAAAATATTAAATATTTTATTTTCTGGAGTGGGAATCGAACCCACAACCCGTCGCGCTTACCGCGGCACGACTGGACTCTAAATATAAGATTGGACTCATAACGTGTAGCATTTATTTTACACTCTTTGACTAATTGATCTATTACAATAACCATGAATGTATTGAATTAACATTCTTTTAAATGAAATGAAATATATTGAGGCTGTCGTGGCGCAGGGGCACAAGGGTGTGACTGTAACGCGACGGTTGCGGGTTCGATACCCACTCCAGAAAATGAAATATTTACTTAATCGTTTATTTCCTTTTAGTATGCAAGTGAAGATACAGTTTAAAACTAGTATTATTATTATTATAGAAAAATGTAATTTCAGATCCCAGATGAAATAAGAAAGGAAGAAAAAGAAGAACGTAAGGGCAACGTGACATATGGTATCGACGACGTGCCACCGTGGTATTTATGCATATTTCTAGCTTTACAGGTAAGAACTTTTGTAAGTAGTTATTTCTAGTTTGAAGAAGAATTTATATGTATCGCCTTTTTAATAGAAAAGAGGAAGCACCTAACACCAGGGTCATGGTACTGGTCAGCGGTGTCTGCTGTAAACACGACGGTGACGGGCTTGATTCTCACTCAAAGGAGATAGTTATTTTATATTTATTTATTTTTTCGCTCTAGTAACAAGATGAGGATGGAGTTGTATTCCGTCAATCAACATTTAATGTCTCAAAATTTCGGAGATCCCATATGCGGGATACGTAACAATTAAAATATGGTGAGCTCAAGGCTTCATCGATATCCAAAAAGTTTTGGTCGTTAGTTCAAAGTTTTATTTGGAATTCATATTTTTAACAATATATTTAATTTACAGCACTACCTAACAATGATAGGCGCGATAGTCGCCATACCGTTCATCCTGTGCCCCGCGCTCTGCATGGAGGAGACGGACCCGGACAGGTCGAACATTATATCCACCATGATATTTGTGACAGGTAAGTCTGAGTGTGTGTGTGCGTGTGTTTGTGACTGCGTGTGTGCCTAAGCGTGTGTGTGGCTGTGTGTCTGAAATTGACAATAATACGAAATTAGTCTTTGTAAGATTAGTATTTTAAAATTTTAATTTTAATAAAGCGATCACCTAGTGGCATTTCTTTAGTTTTACCCAAAACCAGGCAACGGATAAATAAAAAATAGTGATCAAATGGAAATAACTAAGAGACAAGTATTCCAAGTGTTCGTATTCCAAGTGCCCGACGTAACTCTGACCGCAGGTACAGTGCGTTTCATCATAAGATTAACTTGACGTACAACCAATAGCCTAATCCAGTAGTATCAAGATATGAAAGATAATCGCACTCAACTTTATAAACATTTTTTAGTTTCATTTTTCATCTTCACGCCCGCTCGGGTAGATAGCGAGAATCTTGGAACGTAGTGTTAAGACACTCCGTTTCACTGCGAGTTAAGTGGCGGAACTCCGCTCGTCACCTCGTTACGAGAGCGAGGAAATTAAATTATAAAATATTTTATTCTACCAAGTCGGAATTCTAACCTACGACCTACCACGGACACACTAATAAATTCTTGAGCTTTGTAATATAAGTAGATTATTTATTTTTGTTCCTGAGATAAAATACCTTACATATACGAACATACGTAACATATACCTAGATAAGTTTTCCATATTAAGATATTACATTGACATCTAGACAGACAGACATTGAATTTTTTTGTGGGCTTACCCACCTAAGTTTACCTAATATGAGCCTGTTTATTTTTAAATATATTTATTTATTTAAGTTATCCTATTTTTTATTTTATTTTATCTTCACGCTGTATCCCGCCCATAGCAGGGTAGACATAGGGAACTTGGGAACCTATACTCCATTTCCATTTAGATAATCTTATTTACACATATGTTTATCCTTTATAATTTCTAAACAAAAGAATAGATACACTTATTAGTATAAGTTTTACATATGAAATGAGAGGAAAACGCTAAACCTAGTATATAATCTATTGTTCTGAGTTATTTCTGTTAATCACGTATAGAGTATGTCATTCGAAAAGATAAAGAACATTTTTTAACCCACCTAACCTACTCGCTTAGAAAATAATTATTAATATAAAAAATACCAAGTTAAAGATTGCATTTTTTCACACATGTTCGATCCCCAGTAAATTAAATAGTTAATATTTTAACTTTTTCGCTCTGATCTGAAGGCAAAACGCGGGACGGCGTTCATTTCCGCCACTCAACACGCAATACCTCAAGAATTTGATGGAAATTGGGGATCGGAGTGTCTTAACACGAGGTTTCTTCTGCCTATCGCGCTGTATATGAGATACAGCGAGACACTAAAAAAAAATTCATTACATTTTAAATAAAAGGAGGCCGTCATGACGCAGGGGCACAAAGGTGTGACTGTAACGCGATAGTTGTGGGTTCGATCCCCACTCGAGGAAGCGAAATATTTACTAAGATTTATATTTCCATTTCTTCGTTCTAGTATCGAGGCAAAAGCGCGGCATTGGGTTCCGCCACTCGACACGCAATGCGTCAAGAATTCGGCGAAAAGTGGGGGACGAAGTGTGTTAACATTATGTTCCCTCTGCCAACCCTGCTGTGTGCGGGATACAGCGTGAAGCTGACAAATAAAAGCGTTGTAAGAAAAAATATTAAATCAATAAATAAATATTCCGAAAACGCACAATGATCTCAAAAAAACGGCCTTGACTATAAAAAACCGTCATTTCCTTTAGAGACGTTTATATTTTTGACGTGCGATATGTACTTTTTCAATTTGTCACTCGCATGATCGTTACGTTGGTACCTTAATAAAACGCATATTGCGATATATTTTATAATAAATAATTATAATACCCTGCTTTTGCGTAAAGATATTATAAAGCAAGGTAGGGAAAAGGAATCTAGTATTAAGACTCTCCGTTTCCAACGCCCCCTTCGTCTTCTGCAACCGATGTGAGAAATAAAAATATCTGTAAATAATTTTGTCAGACTGTATTTACATCAATATCTCGTCATCTAACTTACTGAAGATAGCACTGTATATAGTGTGTGTGTGTGAGCGAATATTTGGGGAAATATTTTTCTTTTTTGGCTTACCCTAACCCTAACCCTTTTTATAACCTTATTAATAGACCTTACTTTCCATTTTCCACGTCATAAATTCAAGTCAAAATATGTGTTGAGTAGTAAAACTCAGCGCCGCAAATTAAATCTATTATTCCCCAACGCCATCGTGGAACAGTTGGTGCGATGGATGTAGGGTCTAAAACTATTTCTTTGCTATAGTAGCAAAGGCCGTCGTGGCCCAGGGGCACAAAGGTGGGAGTGTAACGCGACGGTTGTGGGTTCGATCCCCACACTAGGACATGAAATAGTTATTTAAATTTATATTTCCATTTCTTCGCTCTCGTTGAGTTCCCCCACTCAACACGCAAAGCCTGGAGGCTTTGGAAATTCGGCGGATATCCAAGCTGTGCCATGTTACGTCATAAGCTACAATTACTACGTAATTATTTAAATTTTCTTAATAAAAATATATGTTATATCTAAGATTAGGAAGTTGTCTAATCTTTTGTTATCAGTAGATATCAAAGGCGGTTATTTGCACTCGTGACGGTTTAATAACCTGTAAACATCAAGGCCATCGCACAATAGTGAAGCAGACACTGCTAAAGTGGAGTAACTCATAAAATTATATTATTAAAACATTTATTGTTTTTGACAGAAATAGATATATTGCATATTTGGTGCAATAATTACATATTTACATTCTTTTTAAATACGCAATCAGAATTGGTAAATCGGATTTTAGCATATATCGACATAATTATATGATTTTTTTAAATTTTTAAGTATGACAGATAGTGCCAATATGAATATAAGACCTAAGTTTTGGGTTATGTCTTATGTTAGCTATACTGTAATTGTAATAGCCAACAACAGTAAACGTTTTTTTTACACTCTGACTATGTCTACTCTAAATTAAATGAGATTTTATGATAAGTGCCCTATAAGTAGAGGGGACCCAGTATTAAAATGCCATCCTCCCCCGCCCCCTCCTGATTTCCAATCAATTTTAAATTTTTTGACATAGTGCTTCTATATCAAGCTTTGTGTTGAAATCAGAGAAAGCACCATCAACCCTTTCTCCATAAGTTGATGGTATTGGAATCCAGTAATCCCACGTACAACCAAAGAAATTCTTTAGTTTAAAATATAAATTATATTTTAAGTTAGGCCACATGCATTTTGACTGCACAAAACATAATAAAATACGTTTTTTTTATATGAAATGTAACAATTGATAATATTTCCCTGCCTTATCATAATCTCTAGCACCTAATCAAATTGCAGCGTGCGCTTTGTGTCAGTGACCTAAAGACTAAATCCAAGGCCAGTTGAAAAGAAACGTGTAAAAATTTCCTTATAATATTTTAAACAAACGACTTGTTAGATATAATAGATAGATAACGACTTGATATAGATTTATCTTATTTATAAGGGGATAGATAGAGTGAACCTCATGTTAAGACACTCCGTTCCCCATTTTTCTCCAGATTTTTGAGACATTGCGTGTTGAGTGGCGGAACTCAACGCTGCGCTCTTTGCCTTGATACCAGAGTGAGCAAATAAAAATATTATTAATCAATAATTCATACCTCTAAATGAGAATCGAACCCACAGCTGCCGTGTTATATCACATGCTTGTTTCCCAGCCTGGTAGTAGAACCCACAACCCTTGGATTATAATATTTTTTGTTTAGTTAGCTTCGCCATTGTATTCATTTATAATGATGAGTAATATAAACGTATTTTAAATATTATTTTTCATGTATATTCAATGATTTTGCTATAGCTTGATTTTTTTTGTACCTTCTGTCATTTAATTGTAATTTAATAAATTATAGAGTATTTGTTTTTAATTCAAATTTTAAAAAATGGCTTTTTACTAAAGCAAAGAGAAATCGCTAACATTACCAATAATGATTTATTGTTTGTACAATTGAAATTAATTTTCATAAAAATAATAAGAGTCGTCCTCTTAAAATACCAAAATAAAGTAAACGTTTGGAGGTGCTGGGATTTGAACCCAGGACTTTCAGCATGCGAAGCAGACACTCTACCACTGAGTTACACCCCCTATAGTTAAAACGGCGAAATTGTTAAACATAAATTCAATGTGAACCATTTTGACCAGTCGTGGCGCAGGGGCACAAAGTGTGACTGTTAAATCGTCTGGTTTTGGGTACGATCCTCGAGGAGATGATATTTATTTATATTATATTTCCATTTCTTCGCTCTGGTATCGAAGCAAAGCGTGGCGTAGAGTTATGTCACTCAATACTCAATGCCTCCAAAATTCGGCAGAACCTGGGGAATGGGGATGTCTTAACATTAGGTTCCCTCTGCCTACCCTACTGCGTACGGGATACAGCGTGAAGCTGATTTTTATTTTAAAAAAAATGAAATTTAAAACAATGCTTTCTGTTTCATTTTTTGTTACAATAAGACCTTTATAAGGGCTATTAAAACATAACTGTACTTTTGTATAACTGTTATTTTTGCATCTTTATGCAGCTAAAGTAGTAGTAGTAAGCTAAAGAAATAATAGTTTAATTTCTTTCTAATTTTCGAGATTTTGTTATCCAGAGACGAAACTCAACTTATTTTCCTTTTTAGTAGAACTCAGAAATGAAAAAAAAGCAAAAAAAAATCCTGGAATAATAATAAAACCTATAGCCGACGCGTATAGATTGTCCATACCGGCCTGAAAACCTCAATATTTATTGATAAGATTATTAAATAGTAATGAAAATAATTCATAGCCCCTAGCTTATAACCTGAAAAGTGGACTAAAAGAAGAATTTTGTAATTCTATGGAGTAGTTTCCACAATAAGACGATCAACCAACTTTAAATTCTTTATCTTAATAAAATTTGTATAATATTGGATAGACCACGCTCGCTTTACTCTTCCATACATAATTGAATAAAAACATATATTAATTCTAGGTCTTATAACATGGCTTCAATCAACATTCGGATGTAGGCTACCGATAGTCCAAGGCGGTACCATCTCCTTCCTCGTACCGACTCTGGCTATCCTTGGACTACCAGCGTGGAAGTGTCCAGGCCAGGATATCCTGGCTGCCATGAACGATGAACAGAGACGAGAAGTATGGACCAGCAGGATGTGTGAGATATCTGGGGCTATCACTGTAGCTGCACTTTTTCAAGTTATTGGAGGTGTGTATTTGTATGTGGTTTTGTTTACTTCATTATGATAATATATTAAAATTAAATTATCATTCCACTTGTGTAATTGTTACATTTCTTCTATTAAGTTACTAGTCTATGTCGAAATGATTAAAATGTAAAGCCTTTTTTATTCTCTTAGTTAACTCCAGGGTACCTGGAACACTTCGTTCCCCATTTTCAGTTGTATTCAGGAGACATTATGTGTTGAAGAGCGAAACTTGACGAGAACAGAATGTATTTACATTAACTGCTAACTTCTGCCTTGTCTGCTATGTGCGGGATACAGCGTGAAGCTGATTTAATTTCATGTGATTTGCGTGTAGAATGTTAATATATCTATTTCTTGAAAATAAATACACAAAAATACAATAAATTATTGTATAAAGTCACGTACTCGTTGCTATGGCAACGCGTACTGTAGCCCAAGCACGAACAACTATCTATAAAGTATTCGTATCGTTATCGAGAGGAATTTGTATAGGATGTCATTCAATTCCTATACAAATTGGTCTCCACAACGATACCAATACTTTTCGATAGTTGTTCTTG
>DWGR01003063.1:0-12685 GCA_018247715.1 Heliconius burneyi | reverse complement strand
TCGCTTAGAACAAACATTTAGGTACTTTATTGTTATGGTATCATGTTTGCTTTGTAAGTTAAAATAAATTTAATATACATTATTACAATGTCATAAATTAATAATTACATAAAGAAATAAAGGTGAAGTTAATTCTTTATTCATTGGTTTTTAAGTTGTTTTTGCGTCTAAATACACCTTCAGTCAGTCATACGATATTGAAAGTTTTACTGTATTTTAAAACAACATGGGCGGTTTCAATCTATCACACCTTGTCTTGTGAATAATAAAATATCTAACTTTTTAAACTTTTAAATAACGCCCCTTGTAAACGTATAAATTATCCAGGCAACACTGAAAAAATTTGTCGTCTTTTCCTATTTTATTATTCTTGGTAGAAAATGTGAAAAGGTAATTTAAACATATACATACATAAATAATTAAGATATGAATATGATATATTATACGATGAAAAATTGGGAAAGTATTACATTTGTCATGCAACAACATTTTCGAAACCGATAGACAAAAAATACAGTCGAATCGATAACCTCCTTTTCTTACGGAAGTCGGTTAAAAATAATAAGATTACTTGCTTCATAAATAAAACAATCTATTTGTTACTCATTTAAATATGTACAAACAAAAAATATACTGATTTAAATTTATATAGATATCAATAGTTTAATTCAGAACTGTTAGTTGTTCTAACCATATCGTCACTGTACTTTAAGCTCGTCGGACTCACAACACACCAAAATGGACGAAGCCACAAGAAAAAAAGCCAAAATGGAAATTGACGAATCACTGATGCTGAGCACTTTCAGCATGAGATGGATAGGTCTGTCCTTTGATAAGCCACGGAATGCCGCATCTTACTTTCGCCAAAAACTTATTTTCTCTCTGTCCATCTGCGGTATCTGCTGTCACGTTTCCACGGAATTCATTAACATAATCCTCACGTTCGCCAGCTCGCCTCGTGTCGAAGATGTCGTTCCGCTCTTTCATACCTTTGGCTACGGCGCTTTGAGTAAGATTTTTTACTTAGTGTTGAATTTTTAACTGTTATAGTATTTATTATGACTGTTTTTTATTATTTGATCGATTAGGTAATTTTATATTTGTTTACACAATTACGGCTTGTAGTATTTTCAAGTTTTATGTTGATGTAGATTTTAAATTATAGAATCTGTTTTTTTTTATTTAAGTGTTTTTTAATAGCAAACAAGGCCAACAGCTCACTGAATTTAAATACGAAATTATATAAATATTTAATTGTCACATTCGATTAACATAGCAAATTAATTAAAGGAACGAGACGAGAGAAGAACTAAAGAAATTTTCTGTAGTTGAATCTTTTAAGCCTTCCGCATTTTTCTAAACAAACTATGACTTATTTCAGGTATTGCAAAAGTATTCGTTTTATGGTATAAAAACAAAGTGTTCGGAGAGCTAATTGAAGAACTCACTGGAATATGGCCGATGCCACCTCTTGAAGAAGACGCGCTTGGAATTAAGGAAAAAAGTTTAACCTCCTTACGCATTAGCCATCGCTGTAAACTTTATTTAACTATATTTCTATTTTTTAAAGACGTCAATCGTGGCACAGACTCATAAGAGTGTGTGACTGTAAGCGCAACTGGTTGTGGGCTCGATCCCCACTCGAAAAATTGGATAATTTATTTAGATGTATATTTTCATTTCTTCGCTCTGATGTCCTGTGATGAGGTAAAGCGTGGCGTTGAGTGCTGCCACTCAACACACAATGAAAATGTGAAAGGGAGTTTCTTAACAATAGATTCTCTCCGCCTACCGTGGCTGTGTATGGGATACAGCGTAAAGCTAATTTTTTGTGTCCTATACTTAAACATGTTAATAATTTAAAAAATATTTTAGGGTATTTTTCTGTAAATGTTTTGGGAGTATGGTTCTACAATTTGACGCCGATAATTGTTTATTTTTACCGAGTATGGCAGGGTCAGGACGTCCAAGTCGGGTTCGTGTGGGTGTCGTGGTATCCCTTTGACAAACATCAACCATTTGCGCATGTTGCCGTTTACCTGTTTGAAATTTTTGCTGGTAAGAAGTTTTTTTTTGTATTATTTTTAAATCGTCTGTATTTTAAAAAATATATATATTGTATAAGAAAAATATATAAAAATAATAAATATAACAATTCTTGCGCAATACAATTTTTTTAATATATTTTATTATAAATTATTCGTCTTAAATGTTATAAGGTAATGAATCAAAATCGGAGCTTAACCAACACCCCATTCTTAATATCTTAAAAGAAATTGGAAAGTAAATATAAACATGTTTTTAATAACAAATTTAAATGTCCGTTTTAAAACCACTTTCAAGGACGACGCGACGATTATATCAAACATTTACATTTTTTATAAATTAATGACATTTGATTATATTGACATGCAACTTAGAACGAAAGTAGATAATGGTACACCAGAATGACTCTTCTTTCTAAATAATTATTAAATCCACGCAAGCACAAGTACGTGCTAAACGCGAATTATAATATATACATATTACATACTGATTATTCGGTCAGTAGTTCCAAGAACATAGCCTGAAGCTTTTTACTTGTGATGAACTCAAAACAAATAACACTTAGCTGTCTGTAATTTAGATCTGTAGCCCAAGCACGAACAACTATCGAAAAAGTATTCGTATCGTTGTCGATATCAATTTGTATAGGAATTGAACAACATCCTCTAAAAATTGCTCTCGATAACGATACGAATACTTTTTCGATAGTTGTTCGTGCTTGGGCTACAGTAGTGGGTTTTTTTATAATGGTCATTTTTATTGTTACGTCACTACGTACGTTTTAAAAAGCACTCTATTTAAAATGTAAATTAAATTTAGAATAATATTTTTTGGTAAATAATGTAGGATACTAAATTTAAAGAAATCGTAAAGCGCGAGTCGCGCTATCGTGCCCGTAGATGTTTCCGTACCAATTTCAGCATTATTGCTCGACGGGAAGTACATCTTGTAAAAGCTGTCAAATATTAGTTTGTAATATATATTTTTTTATGAAATATCTATAAGCTTTCGCTTTTCGGATTTTTACCCTTAATTTAATTGTAATTACACTTTGTGCCAAATTTCTCTTGATTACATTGATTAAGTAGCTTGATTCTTTATGTGATTCTAGGGACATACGAGTATTACTAAATATTTAATATTAGTTTTAGCTAGATACCTCGACGCGATCTCGCGACAAATGGTCTTGACAGACGGACAGACAGACGAACATAGTGATTATATAAAACCTTTTTTTACATTTTGAAGTACGGAACCCTAACATCTATTTGTATAAGCTATCACACGCCTTAAAAGCGACTGATCATAAATACAAATTATAGTGTTAAAAATTTAAATAAAATGAGGACTCATGACAAGTCTGTCATAAGCATTATACATGGATGCACTACAATGACCTTAAAAATATATATATAGGCATTAAATAACCGGACTATTCCTTATTTAGGAGTCACTTGTGTTTGGATAATGGTGTCATCAGATCTGTTATTCTTTGGTATGGCGAGTCATATTGCCCTACTAATGAGGATTCTGCAACGGCGTCTTGAATCGTTAGCCTCTACGGAACAAACAGATGAGGAAAATTATGAGGAAATTCGCTCTAATATTAAACTACATCAAAGGCTTATAAGGTTCTTATATAAAAATTATGGAAAAAGTATTTTATTTCCATTTAAATGTAATAGATTTAAATTTAAATAGTTTACATATTTTCCGCTCGCCAGTTAATGGGACGAGATAAGTGGCGGATCTCAACGCCAGGCTTTTGCCTTGGTACTAGAGCGAAGAAATGAAAATATTAATAAGCAATAATTCATTCTCTGTAGTGGGGATCGAACCCACAACTGTCGCGTCACAGTCGCACCCATTTACCCCTGCGCCACGACGGACTCTAAAATAATAAAAAAACTTGTAACTATTAAAAGTAATTTGAAATTGTTCCTGTTCTCCTCGTCGAATACAAAAAATGATTCGAAATCTAATTCCAGCTATTGTAACAATTTGGAAGACGCTTTCTCTCTTTGTAATCTTATAAATATTGTAATGAGCTCTATCAATATTTGCTGCGTTGTTTTTGTAATTGTGGTAAGTATAATCTATTACATATATTAATATATGGTACCTATATTTTGATTTAACTTCTCTTCACGCTGTATCCCGCACACAGCAGGGTACGCAGAGGTAACTTAGTGTAAGGACACTCCATTCCCAATAATTCGACGAGTTCTGGAGGCATTGAGTATTGAGACACCAGAGCGAAAAAAATATAAAATTAAGTAAATAGTAAAACTCATGTTTACAGTCACACGAAATAGATTTTATTTAAAAGCTTTATATATTCAAAATATCATTTAAAATGATCAAATTGTTTATATATTTTAATATAGATACGTAATTAGATGTCTAGACTATACATTAAAATAAACATTATCATTTTAGTTACTGGAACCGCTTATGGCGATTAGCAATAAATTGTTTCTTGGATCAGCTCTAATTCAAGTCGGAGCAATGTGCTGGTATGCGGATGACATTTTTCATGCGGTTTGTATATTATGCCTCACATGCCGGTAACTACCAGAAAGTAAAATTTAAAACATTTTTTCTTAACCCAGGTAATTTCTTAAATTAAAAAAATGAAATCAGCCTTACGATGTATCCCGTAGCAGGCACGCTAGGCAGAAGGAACCTAAGAAACTCTGTTCCCCACTTTCCGGTTAATTTTTCGAGACATTGCATGTTGAGTGGCACAAGTAAACGTCGAGTTTTTGCCTTGGTGCCAGAGCAAAGAAATGAAAATATTAAGAAATAACAATTAATTTCCTCGAATGGTGTTTGAACTCACAATCGTCGCGTTACAGTCACACCCTTGTACCCCTGCGCCACGACGGCCTCAATGAGTTAAAGTTATGTTTTTAGAATGGCAATATAGCTGCTGCGGTGTACAGCAGTGACTGGTATAAAATGAGTCCTCGCTGTCGACGAGCTTTACTGTTTCTCATTCTGAGGTAAGTGTTTACGAGGAATGTTCTACTTTTTTATTCAACATCTACGGTTTATACATTCTTCATGTTATAAGTTCTTTGATTTTCACGATTATTACACATTTTAAATGAAACTATTTTAACCGGATTCTCGCTGTAAAAGCCAATAGGGCTAACAGCATTAAGTTTATGTTCGGAAACCACGGGTCACGGGTAGGTCGTCTACCCGTGACCACGAACCGCTGCAAAGTGTTTGAAAAATGTCGGGTTTCCAAAAATGTGTAATAATAAATATACGCGATTAATCCGGTTAAAATGGTTTCATTTAAAATTCTTCATGTTACTTTCGCAGGTGTCAGAAACCTATTGCGTTTACCGCAATGAAATTTACGAACATTTCCCTCGTGACTTATTCGTCGGTAAGCGATTGAGGTCTTTAATTCAAATATATAATATAGCATTTAGAACTTGTTTACTCGTAAATCACTTTGTTATAAGGTTAATCTGAAAATATTTATAATTTGACATTAAAAATTTAATCTGGTTAGTTGTTTATTTACATCTAATATTCAGTTTCAAAGTTTTTTATTCAATAAATGTACATGTATGAGTATACCTTTGTACATATTTTTTTGTGTTTCAGATACTGACAAGGTCATACTCTTATTTCGCTCTACTTTACACTATGTACAGCGAAAATTAATTTAGATAAAAGAAAACAGATTCTTTAGCCTACCACGTGTGTCCAATGATTATAATTCTAATTAACTTTCAAAACACAAATTATAAAATCTTAGTTAAATATATATCGTGAGTAAATGGATAAAACATGATATCTTTTTTATTACATTACCTAATCTACAATTTAATTAAGTTAAGTTAAAACTTCGTAATTTTTTTTTGCTGCAGTGCAAAAATTAATAGAGTTAGGAGGGGGGCTTATAAGTCAACACCTATAAACAATCGCCCCTAATATTTTTAATTTACTTAGTATTCTAAAAAATATATATCAAAATTTGATTTAATCTCTTACAATCGTTCTCATTCTACTTTCTCTCAGCTTAGTGAATTTAATTAAAATAAAGTGACAATAAATTGCGAAAAATGTTAACATGTATACCTGAGCGGATAGCGGATTTTTTTCGTTTGATTATTATCATTACGCTTGACTCGATTTAACCTCCTTTTATCTAAAATTAAATAAGCACCTACAAGGAGAAATAGGTATTTATAATAATATATTCTCACATATTGAGGGGGTGTGACTGTAACGCGACGGTTGTGGGTTCGAATCCCACTCGAGGAAGTGAAATATTTACTAACGTTTATTTTTCTATTTCTTCGCTCTGGTGTCGAGGCAAAGCGCGGCGTTGAGTTCTGCCACTCAACACGCAATGCCTCCACACACTACGTTCCCTCTGCCTACCCTGCCGTGTGTGGGATAAAGCGTGAAGCTGATTGATTGATATCCTCACATATGTACAGTATGGTCGACGAGTCATGTTACTTTTGCCATTAAGCTTTCTGAACTTTTGCGCATTGTATATTGGAGAAGAATCAAAATTAAAAAAAATCTAAAATCAAATCTGTGCAACCACCTAAGGGGGTGCCACAGCTTGTTTATCGTACTATACTACTATCACCAAACCACATATTATCATTATTCAAACAGTATAAGTATTGACGCCAGACGTGACGCAGGGGCACAAGTGTGATTGTTAGCGCGACTGATTGGAGGTTCAATCCCTACTTGTTCTGCCACTCAACACGTAATGCCTTCAGACAAATGAGGAGCGGAATGTCCTAACATTAGGTTCCTTTAGGTTCCATTAGGCCTACCTTGTTGTGTGCGGGATACAGCATTAAGTTAAGTATAACTTTTACTTAGTATAAATTTCTATTTTTTTCCCAAAAATGCAACTAAGGCAGACATTCAAGTTGTAATAAAATAATATCACATTTATTATTCTTGCACTGACCGTAACGCAACTACAAAATTTAACTAAGCGTGACAGGTCATAAGTTACTTTTTAAATAGAATACTAAAAATGTATGTCTGAGATAAACGTGTGAGACGACTTTAAATGTTAACATGCATTTCCTCTGTTTATACATTATTTAATAAAATATTTATTATTTTATTAAATAATGTATAATGATAAAAACGGAAAATCAGTTTTTTTTTAAGATTTCGATAATTGGAAAAAATCCAAGCTTTGACTTCTATACTTAAAATTCCAAACGTAATTAAATTTTTAAATGTCGTACCTACTGTACGGTTTTATTTCTCAGTACACTTTTTAAAACTTGTAACAAAAAGTAACTTTAATTTTATCCTATTATAAAGTAATGTTACGTGCGACAAAAATGAAAATGCCAGAGTATATTTTACTTGTTAGGCCTCAGGCAAAAGCTTTTCGTAGAAGTCACCAAACACAAATAAGTATTTCCATTTTGACAACCACCACTTAAAGAATCAGCCAATGTTTACATAAAAATAATTATTTTGACTAATAGTTAGGATAATTTTAATATAATTAAAAAAATATGTTTCAATAATATGTATAAAAATTAGGTAGCAATTCAATTTTCAATAGAAAAATATGATAATCTTTTTTAGTTTCACACTGTTTCCCGTACATATTAAGGTAAGCAGACCTAACTTAGTGTTAAGACAATCTCTTCCCATTATTTGCCTATTTCCGCCGAAATCTGCTAGAATTGCGTGTTGAGTGGGAGAACTTAACGCCACGTTTTGCCTTGATGCCAGTGCGAAAAAAGAAAGTACCCACCTGGTAACCCACCACGGTAACCCACAACCTGTCGCGATTACAAACACATACTTGCGCCCCTGCGCCACGACTGGCCCCAACATGATAAATGTTGTAGCTACACTTGAATATTTTATATTATCTAAACGAGCTAGCCCGCAGATAGCTACCTATCAGTATGACGTGTCTAAAAAATCAAGCATTATTTTTCAACCGATGAATTCGCGTTGTAATGATAACTCGCGCTAGTTGCCCTCACTTTCTCGTTTTGGGTCACTACTTCATGTGTCATTAAACGGTAACGAAACTTTAGACGCACAATTATGTAGAACTTTCACATTTCGGTTTTAAATAACAATAGTATTTAAAATTCCTTTATCATTTTATTTCGATTAATTTTATTGCATTCTTAAGCCATACCATTCTAAAAATTTATTGTTGGAAGGCAATTAAAGAATTTTATCAATTGAATGTTTGCCGTCTGTAGCTTCCTTTGCGCGGAATACATGACCCCTATCATATGCTACCTCCATGTACCTACTACCTGTTGTTATTTACGAAGGATAAGAGAGTCTAGACCAAGTCATCAAGACCTTCCGTTTTCCTTTTTCCACGCGAATCCCAGACATTGGCGAGTTGAGGGGCGGAAACTAATGCCCCGATTAGTATTTTCCAAAAAGAGAAAAATAAAAAAAACGTTTTAAAACACTTTCTTTTTTAAAAAAAGTTTTAAGGCGAAAGAGGTATGGTTGAGTCAGTAGCATCTGGCACTCCGTTCTGTTTGACTACCCCGGTATCGAGGCAAAGAGTGGCGTTGAGTTTCGCCACTCAACACGCAATGTCTACAGAATTGGAGGGAAAATGGAGAACGGAGTGCGGGATATAACATGCGGGATATATATACAAGAAATAAGTTTCATTCAAATCAAAGTCCCGACAGGCGGAAAATAACGAATGTGTCTAAAATCGAAATTAATTATGATAAAAAATTTTTAATTATTTAGTATAAACTATTGTGATTTGTGATGTTGTTTTAAAACTGCCGTTTATAGCTACGTACAGAAACAGATCATGTAGAGCACCTGCCATATCAAGAACTTTATACTCCTGCACCAGCGTCTTGGAACTAGCACTACGAGGACGCCAAGGTATAATCATGTATCCTCAGTAACCATAATGTTGTCCTGGAAAGCTTACTTCTACTCATATGTTACTTGGATACTACCCAAAAGACTTGGTCATATTTAATTCTTAAGCAGGAACCAATTTCTTACACATATGACATACGTAAGTACATAATCATCGCCTGGAGACGATACTTCGTTTTATGTTATAGTTAAAAAATCCTTTATTTTACTCTTTTCTTAATAATTCGATAAATGCATTTTATATTCAAGATATATTCTTTATAATAATAATAATAAATGCAATAAGATTTTATTTAAATTTACGTAGATTCTCTTTTTTGTCATGTTATAATAAACACAGTGTTTCCAGGTTGATATGATATGGGTACCTTCAAAAAGCGCGTCTACCTCCACCTTAAAGGCCGGCGACGCACCTGTAACTCCTCTGGTGTTGCACGGGGTCGTGGGCGGCGGGGATCACTTACCCTCAGGTGACCCGAACGCTCGTTTGCCTTGTCCTTTTACCATAAAAAAAAAAACATTAATAACATCTGAGTACTGCATCTTATCTGGAATCAGTGTGAAGGTATCTACGCTTTTTTTATTAAAATAATAAATCGAATTTTAGGCCGTGCCTGCAATAAAATAGTCTTGTATTCCAGACATTTTATCAACAAATTAACCCTCAAAATAAAAAAGACTAAGTATTGATAGGAAATATCATGGACGTATTTAGGTCTATGATCGAAACAGGTAAATAAAAAACGACAAAAATAAAAATAAAATGTTTTACCATTATGATACATAGAACATAATATATAAGTACAATAAATGAAAAAAAAAATAACGAGACAATCAGATCATGTTTAAAATAACTGATACTTTGCTGAAAGTAAACATTAACATGCTTATAATTTGCATTAACAATTTTACTACATACGAGTATACCTATAACAAAGAAACTAATAATGACGATAACGTAAGTTTAAATATATGTTACAATTACGTTATAATGAATTTATGTGGTCGTCTCTGATAAGACCACAAATAGCAAGAAACACACAGAAATGAGAAATAATCACCATTTGTTTTGAGAAGTAGGAGTAATGGATATTTTAAATAATAAAATATATATATTACTACTTTTACTATAATACCTGTCTACAGGCAAAAGCACAGGTAAATTCAGGTCAACAAATTTTAATATTTCATTTACAGAAATTTAAAGGAAATCAATATGTTTAAAATTTAAAAAAAAAACAATTAAACAAATTTAAAACTTGTAACATTAACTCTTATCTTTTTTATATTAATAATATGTTTTACCTTTTTTCGCTATGTTTACAATTTTTTTACAAATGCGACGTAAGATATTTTCATTGCACTTTACATTCATCTTAATACAAACATACTTAAAATTAAATAATAACATATTTTAATTCAAAATATCTATGATATAAAACATCGTTCAGTACAAAAGAGAACCTATTAAAAACATTTAATGACCCAGAAATAAAAATTGTTTTTTTTATATATATATATATTTATATATATTGTTTCTCTTCTTATAACTTTTTCGTTCTCTACTTTCACATGGTTTCAATTTCAATATCTATCATTATATTATCATTAATCACATTCTGACATGGAATTTTCCTGCTTTAGTGACATATTTGACTCCTTTAAACGGTTTATATTTAGCTCCGTACATGTCCAGGCGGCTGACACGAAGCCCACTCACTGCTAACTGAGGTATTGTGAAATGAACGTTGATACTCGGGTTGGCACCACTTGTGTCCGCACCTGATGTTACTGACACCTGGAAAAAGGATAATATAATTTAATTAGGATAATATAATGATAATGTGCCTAAAATTATGAAAATTAGGCCAGTCGTGGTACAGGGACACAAGCGAGTGCTCGTATACGCGACAGGTTATCTGCTTGCCTGGCTCATTCTGCCTACCCTGCTTCATGCGGGACATAGCGTGAAGATGAAAAAAGAATTATTAATCTCATATTATATGATAATATGTATTACTATTTTGTAGCTTCACCTGCAATGTACATGTATCCCACATGTGGCAGGGTAGACAGGCAGACCACCAAGTATTAAGAAACTTCGTTTTCTACTTTCCACCCAATTTTTTATACATTGCTTGTTCTTTCTACTAGAGCTGAGAAATTAATGAAATAATCTTTCCCAAGTGAGCATCGAACCAACGACCATCGCGCTTACACTGAAAAGCCACTGCGCCACGATGGCCTCATTTAAGTGTATTTAAAATAACTAAAACTCACACTTCCTCTAATATTAGGCAGTTTAGGCAATTCAATGCGTCCAATGTCCCACATTAGTACTTTACTGACTGGATCATACGAATATTTCCCCTGGTTAGCTGTCAGGGAACAGTTCAGAACACATTTCGGCATATAAATTTCTAGAGCTACATCTAAAACAAAAAACAATTAATTTATATGTGCAATTAATTTTTTTAAGGATTATTGTACAGTAGTATATTACAATAATACAAAAAATACTTTATACGTAAATCATAATAATTTATTTATAATCTTCTTTATAATCTTGTGTTTCACCCTTATCACCAATAAAATCTAGAAAATATGTCTATTTATGCAAATCCCTTTCAGTCTAGTTAGGTTCAATGTCTTGTTTGTAAGAAACCATTATTTGATAATTATTAATAATACAAAAAAATATATACAAACTTTCTAAAGTTCTTCCCATAGTTTGTTTTGGTCCAACAGTTAAATCGATTCTTCCCTGGTCGCCATTTGATCTTAAAGTAAGATTGTGTCGCACATATATTGGAATAGCTACTACACTTTGTGACCCAATATGATAGGACATCAAACGGAAGTTACCATCTGGCGGAATGAATGATAATATTCGTTCAGACTGAAAATGAAATATTTATTATAAAAAAATATTAACTTCATAAACTTTAACGATAATTTTATTTATATTTTATAAATTAATTTTTAAATTATATAATTAATGTTATTACAATGAAATTGTATAAATTTCAATCTATTATATACAATACTTAAATTTGAAAATATAATATAGTAGTTAAGTAATTTTAATTATAGAAAAAAAATCATCAACTTACCTCCCATCTCTTAAACCTTACACAAGGGTGAAATGATACATCATCGAATAGACGAGGATTGACAAATGTAAGCGTCAAGTCAGGCATACCACTCAACTTGATACAGCAATCAATCTATAAATAAATTACAAAATTTATCTTTAGTAATAATTGCTAGTAAAAACATTATCTCCAAAATGGCCAGAAAAGAAAGAACATATAGAAGAAGGAATACTTTATTATTAACATTATTTTAATATTATATTCGAGGTGTGTTGCATGGACACAAAGTGTGACTCAAAACACGTCAGGTTGAGGGTTTGATTCCCACTCGAGGAAATGAAATATATAATATTCCCATTTTCTGAACTCTGATGTAGAGGCAAAGCGCAGTGTTGAGTTCTGCCATTCAACACACAATGCCTCCAGAATTTCATGAAAATAGGGAAAGGAGTGTCTTAACATTAGGTTCCCTCTGCCTATCTTCCTGTGTACAGGTTACAGTGTGACACAAAAAAGGTAAAATGAATATAACCCTTTTGTTGTAACCAATCTCATAGTTTCTGTGGGGTAATAAGTAATATAAACTAAATTATAATAAAATTTATAAATATGAGACAAATCTTATATAAACTTACATAGCCTTG
>DWGR01003062.1:0-12690 GCA_018247715.1 Heliconius burneyi | reverse complement strand
GAGCAAGTGTATCATGTATTTACTGGCGTTCTCTACGCGTCGGTGGACACTTAGACTGTCTATAATCATGTTAAATGTCACTGACGCTTTAGAGCTCCACAAAACAATTACATATGTATTTTTTTTTTAAATACATTTTGTGAAGAAACTAACAAAGTTCAGACGTCACCTCACAAACATTTTAAAGGATTTCAAAATAGAAAGATAAATTTTATATAGAGGTATTATATATTTGTACCTCACCTTCATTGCAAAGGCACAGACGTGCGGCTGTTAATGCGATGGCTGTTGGTGCGATTCCCAGTCGAGGGAATTAGTTATTTAATATTTACATTTTCCTCGCTTTCGTAAAGAGACAAAGCGCGGTGATAACTCAACACGGAATGTCTCATAATTTAAACAGAGTCTCTGAATACTAGGTTTTCAGGTTCCAGGTAGGCACCTTGCCATGTGCAGGATACAGCATATATTTTTATCATCACTTCGAACAGAGAAAATATCAATCAAAGGTTTAATTTCATTGATTCCATTAATTACACGTACAATTCTAACGTCCTTATTTCAAATTATATAGCAAAGTCAATTTTACATAGAGAATATTGTATTTTGCAGCTGATTGCGTTATTAGCTTCATTGGCTAACACCAATGTCAAACAACGTCAAACGCAGCAGCAAAAACATAATGTACTGTGCAAAATATTTTATAATGGAGTCCGATTAAAAGATTTATTATAAAGCAATACATAATTTAGCTGTAAATTTTATGCGAGATTAAAATTTATATGCCGTATCTGAGGATAGTAATTCATAAACACGGCGTCTGCGATGCCTCACCGTGTAGCCCTCTACATGTGCGTCGGCAAAAACCTATTACCATAATTGGTACTTCTAGAAGTGCTCGTAAGATACAATTTTTTTGAGTGATAGTGAATAATATGTAATATTTTCAAATATTACTGTAAAATATATTTAAGAACACTGTTTAGATTTCATAATATTTAAAATGAATGCTAAACTTATACCAGCTACTTCTAAATTAAATCAATTATAATATGTTAAATCATCCATATTGCTCATTTAATTTAACTACAGTTATAAGTAAGAAATAAGGAGATATTTGGTGTTAAGTCACACAATAATGGAATGGAAAATTGCCACACTAATTTATTACTGAAGTTACCCGATAATGAGGATTGAAAAACAAAACATTGTGGAAGGGTGATACGGATAGGATAGATGTGGGTTCAAGTCCAACTATAAAAAATATTCAAAACAAGTAAAATAAACAACCAGAATGAATAGACTACATCAATGTATCCAGCACACTCGCACCACCAAGACAAATGCAACAACGTATCTATATCGGCTTACTGATTTAACAGTTACAATGAAACAAAGTATCGGACATACATACGAGTATATATATGCGTGCTAACCTAACCATAAACCTCCTTTCAAACAGTCAAGTAATTAAACCATTTCCATAGTTATTACATAGGAATCAATAACTTTTACTCATCCAGTAATGTATAATAACAAAATCAATGTTTTTTTTTATGGTAAAAGGACAAGGCAAACGAGCGTTCGGGTCACCTGATGGTAAATGATCACCGCCGCCCACGACCCCGTGCAACACCAGAGGAGCTACAGGTGCGTTGCAGGCCTTTAAGGTGGAGGTAGACGCGCTTTTTGAAGGTACCCATATCATATCGACCTGGAAACACTGCCGCGGGTAGGCCATTCCACAGTTCCGTGGCACGTGGAAGGAAATTTCTACGAAACCGCACAGTAGTATCGTATATTTATTTATTTTTTATTTTTTGTATTTACATACAATATATTTTCAATATATTGTATGTAAATATGTCAAGTTACTTTTATAAATATACACATTTGCAATGACTTGGAACCATATCAAAAATGTAAATATGCAAAAAAAAACACAACTGTAAAGTTTAAGATAACACGTTTTATTTAATGAAAGCAAATATGTTCTCATTACTTTTAGTGATCTTTAGTAATTTAATGTCTTAACTAAGATAAATAATAAAATACATTTATGGTATAAATTGGCTAGACTAATAGCTAATAATGTTCAAAATAACAAGGACGTTGTCGCCATATTTATTATTATTACCAGCACGATTTATTCTGTCAGGCGACGATTTTACGAGGAATTAGTGCTTCTAACAAATTACTAGAAATTTATTGCCTAAAATAAAAACTCCAATGAAGACTCTGTCAGACATCTTTTATGGATAGAAAAAGATATTAGGTTGATTCTAAATTAATAAGATGCTACAAACTAGCATCCAATTCAGTAAAATGTTTTTTTAATGTAACAATCACATTTTATCTTAATTTTTTTAATAATAATATATCAATATTATATGGTATAAGCATGACTACATGTCAATAATGTGAATATGAAAGAAATGTTAATAAAATAGTATCAGTGTTGCTTTTATTTCAAGAAAGATAGTAAGTAATTCATTTTCTTCTATTTGTATTATTATAGAGCAAATACGTAATTATTAAGGCCTTAATTATTATATCCTAGGCATTATGCATAAAAAAGCTGAAAATAATGATATCCTATTTAATATAATATTGATTTTATATGGCGCTGCTTCACTGAATTTTGTATTTAATACTTAGTTTTAAGAAACACCTGTTGTTTATTAATATAATCGTTTTTTATTAATTCAATTGTTTCTGGATGTTTTCCACCTTCTCCTCCGAATTTGAAAAAATATTTGTAGAGTGGTGGTACTCAACTTCGCACTTTGTCTTACCAAAGCGGAGAAGTAAAAATAATTAATTCCTTCGTGTAGAAATCGAACCTTCAATCATTACAATTATGCGCTATTTATATATACAGGGTGGAAGCGTCAGCGCTCCTGTTACAGGTACAGCATTATAGGGTAAAATATTTCAAACTCATACCTGAAGAAATTAATGAAGATACCTCAGCAGTTTAGACGTAGGATTTTTTTTCATTTCACGATGTTTATCCATATCTGTATTTAGTGTGATGCAGTAACGCATAAATTCCAATAATGTAACTTCTTAATACTAAAGGCTCAATAACTTTAAACTTTATCGCCAAAACCTATGTCTCGATTTCAAAATGAGGAGAGTGTGGCGGTGTCCCTTTGATAGGATTATGTGTGCGTTAGTCGTCCTTAACAAATGGCGTTTTATCTTACAACGATAATCTTATTATTTATTTTGTTTGAAAAAAGCACTTTTTTGGCAAAATCTCTTTTGTTTTAATTGTATTAGGTTTTTATAGAGTAGTTAAAACTGTGGTTACATTTAAAGTGGTGCTGATACAAACACTGTGTATTTACAGAGTGTTTTTGTCAAGGGAACCGATGGACATACCTCATTCTGCAATCGATTCGTGGGTATGAGCGGCAAATTTCAAAGTCGTTTAACCATCAAATTCAATTCAAATTCAAATAGTTTTATTCAAAATAAGAAGTTACATGTTTCATTTTTTGAACGTCAAATAATCTACCACCAGTTCACTAAAGTTAATGCCTCAGACCTGAGAAGAACCGGCGCAAAAAACTCAGCGGGACTTTTTTTAAGTCAATCAGTAGTATTTTTGAAGTAGTAGTAGTGTTTACGTTATTGTTATCTATTCGTAACTGCATATTCGTAATAGTATGTTTAAACGTCGAGAAATTTAAATACAATCCTGCGTCTAAAGTGTTGACGTAACTTAATTACTTTTTTAGGTATGAGTTTGAAATATTTTTCCCTATATGCTGCTTCCGTAAACGTAGCGCAGACTCTTCCACCCTGTATTGTTTCAATATTTTAATTATCTAAGTCGTCTAGCTAATCTTAATTTTTCGTCGTATATATCGAATAATAAATCTAAAATATTATTATTTCATATCTACGACAATGTGAGAAGGGTCCCAGTGTGTTTACATCTGTACAGTACGGCTACGCGAAGACCTATATCGTAATTTTAAACCTTATAAGATATTCATAGACTACATACTGTAGTACGTGTACTGTATTACGTGGTTTTAGAAAGTATTTTGAAAATAAACTTTTGAGGAATGAAATATTTAATATTTTCATTTCCTCGCTCTAGTACGTATGGTCTGGTCGTTTAGGATTGAGCGTGGTGTTGAGTTCCGCCACTCAATACGCAATGCCATCACAATTCGACGGAAAACTCAGTTTCCCTCTGCATACCCTGCTTTGTGCTGGATACAGTGTTAAGTTAAAATAATCTTAGCTAATGATGCTTGACTACAATCTCAAACAAGGTTGTTTTTAGTAAAACCTTCGAATTAATCTTCCTCACATGTTGGGCTTGGGGTGCTAATGAGAGAGGATAACAGTTCCTCAAGTTGGTCCTGAAACTTAAAATTAAGTAAAATGTAATAAGTCAAAAAAATATTTGCCTGTGTCCGAGCTGAGTGTATGTATGCGTATGTATGCATGAATTGGGTATTGTATGACACACATACATTACACACACACTCGTTTAGTGCGTAGGTGTTTGTTTCATGCTCATAAGAAAAATGCATTCAGTTCAGTGTTAAAATAAAAAAAAAAGATTTCAAATTAAAAAACCAAAAATAAAATAAAATGTTTTACATTAGTTTGGTCACACGTTAACAGTGATTGATTCTTATTAAGAAATTTATACATACGTACTTTCCTAAAAATAAGAAATCCTTATAACTACACTTGAAAACGCTTTACAAAAATATTGTGAACACTTTAAAAATATAACATTACGAAGCATATTTTAATTCATTTCTTTCTTGTGCTTTCCCCATAGAAGTAATTCAGTTTTCAGTAGTACAAAGACAAGAGGTTTATAAATAGATATCGTAAAATATTGTGCTTCGCTCCCATTATATTGAATGCTTTTGTTTATCTATACAGATAACATCAAAACGATCTTTTTATCCTTTTATCCGAATATATTGATGTAAAGGTGAAAGTTTTAAGAAATTTGTATTGAAGACACGCGAAGAACTCGTATTGCCAAAAGACTTTATGTTACATGTGTGAGTATTTAAGCTTTTCCTGTGATATGTAGACTTTATTCCTTACAAAAAAGGTATATAACATAACTCATAAGACTTAGTAATAGTGTTATAGTTAATTATTTTCGTCATATAAGTAAAAAAAACAGTAAATTTGTCTATATTTATATTTCTGAGCGCAGTCGTGGCGCAGGGGTACATGCGTGCGATTGTAAACGTGCATTTTCATTTACTCACTTTTAAAACGAGGCAAAGCGCGGCGTTGAATTCCGCGACTCAACACGCAATGCCTCCAAAATTTGGTGGAAAGTAAGGAACGGATGTTTTATATTGGGATCGGAGTGTCTATTGTACGTACGGCAAAAAAAAAATTAATTGATTATCTCTCTTGCCATGGAAGATATAATAATGACTGATGATGGAATAACATAACACTTTTTTTAATTTAAGTATACTAGCTTAGTAGCTAGTTGACTCAAAGTTATAAAGAAAAATAAGTTAGAAAGATAAAAGTCTTATCTTTTAACGCAATAGCTCTTACCACGACAAAGCGTGTAGCTTACTACGCTGCATGCTTATATAAAGGAATGGAATTTTCAGTGTAACGTTGTACAAAGCACATATCCTTATTAGCAGGCGTGGCCTTTATTAAGAGGTGAATTTATCCTGTATTAACACCCGTTTTTTTTTTATATTGATCCATTCTTTACATAGAATATATAAAATGATGTTTATAATTGGCTGGATCCATAAAAGTCGACAGAAAATAATAATGTATTACTTCTTCTTCTTAATATTAATAAAATAATACTTCTTAATATTGGCCGTTCTATTATTTTTTTCACTTTACGATTTCAATCGTAGTAAGTAGGTTTACAGCACAGCTGGCTTTTTATAATGACAACTTTCTTATCTATATGCGTCTTAAGAATTTAGAAAAAAATTGGGCATCGAAAAATTGTTACGCTAACTGAAGTAGAACATATTAAATTTAATAAAGAAATAAAAATTTTACCAACAAGGACTCCCCTAATAACAAATCGCCATCCCATGTCTCTGTAAAAGAACAAGAAAATTATCCCTTGCACTAAGCAACTTATAAATAACAGCTTGAAATTTAATTATACTTTGTTATAAGTAAACACTGCAAAGTTTCAAATAAATATCTAATCAAATAGAAATTAACAAAATTAGCCGTTGATTTCTGCCTAATAACACAATATTTCTAAAAGAATTAACACTTTTATTTCTATCTTACTAAATCTACTGCATTTTACACGGTGGACCACCAACAGATCAGATCGTAGATTTTAAAGACTTGAAATATAATTACTAGATATAATATATATAATAAAAGGCAACCAAACAAGACAACCAACCCATGTTTAGTTCCTTGAAATGGGACAGTGTCCCATTTCACGATTACTTCGAACCGCAATAAAATAATTATCACTGTAATATAAGGTAAGTATTGGTGCTACGTATCCGTATACGATGATGCTACATCAATTAAATATAATTAATTACTTGTAAAGCTATTAATTTTAATATAACGGTCTCAAAAACTAGACCTAAGACGGTGAAAACAATTTTACTCTACAATTTCATTAAACCAATCGCATTAATCATTTCTTATTGCATACTAATATTTTAAGTTTGCTAATGATAAAAAATAACTGGATATACTAATAGAGTCTTGGAATGAAATCGCGTAACGTTTATTTAAGAAATGAGACTTAAAATTATTTTTTAGGGGATTACCATAATATATATTTTTTTATTTTTTGTTTCAGCTTCCTTCATATAGCAGGGTATAGTCGTAGATAGTTCGGAGCAGAGACAACCTAGTGCTAAGATACTCCGTTCCAAACTTTCCACCGAATGGTAGTCATTGCGTGATAAGTGGTGGAACTTAACACTATGCTTTGCCTTATTAACATAGCAAAGAATTGAAATCGTTAATAAATAATAATTCATTCCTCCAAGTGAGAATCGCACCCGCAACCGTCGCGTTTACAGTCACAATCCTGTACCACTGCAACACGACTATATATATCATAGTTTATAAAGTTTAAAATATAATTTTCCCTAAACTGCCGTGATATATAAATAGTGTTATTTACGGAATACGGTCTGAACCAAGACTGTCTTCATCAAGGGTGATATGTGCTTACTAGATAACAAGCAAAGTTTATATAATTAGTGTTTACTGTGAACTCGCTGCGAATCGAATATGGATTTATTCACACAGCAATACCTATATGTATACATCTTACTGGGTGTAAAGGATTTGCGTTTGTAGTATTTGTATTTATATATTTACAGAATGAGTACAATGTACATCAGAGTTATTATAACTTAAAAATACGAAGATTGTATTTATATAAGACACAAGATACGTGTCCAAAATATTTGAAATCTATCTTTATTTATTATATAAAGAGAAGAAACTGTTTTGCTTTCCATGTTTTCACACTATTGGGGTGTTTCAGGTTAGAAGAGACCGTATTGCCTGCTTAAAGGGCGTATAACCCAATTTCCTAGACGCTTGGATTCCTTTGATCGGATCCCTATAATTTACTACCACTTTCTGTCTAAATTCTTGTGGTTCCTGTAAAATCAGTGCTAGAGCATTTTACTATAGGAGATATACTAAAAGGAAAGGTTATAAATATTCTTAAGATTTTTAAGCTGTTATTCCACGTTTAGGAAAGCAATATACGTTATATACGTTTTCTAAAAACCAGATTATAAATACTCAACATCTTTTAAATACAGAGAGAGATAATGGGACACTATCGTGAGCCACTTGGCATGTGGCTGACTGACCGTATTTATATATGTACATACTCGTATATATATATATATATATATATATATATTCTTTATTGCACAACAAAAAACATACAGTAATTTAAAATGAAAAATTTAGTTGACAAGGGTGGAAACTTATTTCTAAAAGAAATCTCTTTCAACCAACCACTGGAAGTGGATATCTATGGAACAGCGGGGAGAGTATAATGCAACTAACAGTAAAAATAAATTAACAACATATAACAGAAAAACATGATATTCGAATCTATAAATACATATATACAATAATATATATAAACTACATATAAGCACACTACACATATATTCTATTAAAAAAATACATATATAATTATAAATATATATGTAAATAAATTAATTTCTTTAATCAGAGTAGCAACACTGAAACCGAACGTTGTCTATGATTTGTCAGTGTCACTTTGATTGTCCAGATTGTATATTGCGCGCACACCTTTGATAATTCCTGATAGGTGGTACTATCAATAATTATTGGCAAATTTTGAAGTTTTTTTTAATTAGATCACTAGTAACGTACATACGTGATAAAGAGAATATTAGATATTAAGATAGAGTGATTAAGGTAAGAGTTTTTGTAAAAATTATAAATAGATTAAAAGAAAGATAGTAATAGTCTTTAATTTGTCTTATATATATATATATATATATTTTGTATAAATACCTATATTGAGATGATTTATGCAGGTAATGATTTCCTAGTTAGGTATATTAAAATCTTAAGGAATCACTGTAATCACTTTTATCAATAAATCAGACCATTACGAGAAAAACTGAATATTTTATTTGTTTTACTTTGAGAAGAAAAATAAAATATCTAAGAAAATATCTAATTAAAAAGAATAGTAAATTATATTATAATCTTATAAGTACATTACGTGGAAGTTATCAACTTAATAGTATGAAAGATTACAGCTAGACGTCACTTAACTCTCTTTATTATTCCGTCTCGAATAAATTCTTCACTAATTCAAGTAGCACAATGTAATTCAATTATTTTACGAAACTGTCTTTCACTTCAGCAAATGTTATTAAGTTATCTCAATTATAGATGAAAGGAGGTTTGTTTCACTAATTACCTTCCCTTTGGTGTAATACGTCCCCCAATTATCCAAACAATTGGCTTATTTGCATCAACACAGACAAATTAGGGAAATGCCGTAGAAAAGAAAGGAAAAGGAAAAATATTCTCGTTTTGTATCGTTACAATTTCCTTTGTTTCATTTTAGCGCTCCGACATCTATTACTATTCATAATGAAGCTTTCTACAGAACTGCGTTTGACGTCAGCATTCAACGCGTTTGAACTTAAATTGCCAATATTAAAAGCTAAGATCTGCAGGTGTTAAAAAAATATATATGTGTTTTTATTCTATTTTTATTACATAGGTTTGTGTATTCGTAAAATTTATTTAAGACATGACTGTCGTAGATGTCGAATTTACTGAGAATGATACCATTTCGGTATTAACTGCCAAATACCGCCCACAGATCTACACAATATTGTAAAAATATATAAAACAGTATAATGGAAGTAAGCGATGCGCTTGTATTAGCCACATTTATTCCCAATTCATCAGAATTAGCAGGAACGTCTTTATTTTGGTGAAAAGGACGAAATTATATACATTAATAATCTAAATTCGTAAAAATTTGGCAATTTTATTACAGAAGTAGTACATTTATAAATCACGGAAACGTCAATTTAAATTATTCTGTAATGTGGTACAAAATCTAATTTTCATTTACGAGTACATTTTATTACAAAAATGTTAATATAGGGCAACACATTGTAAGAGAGTGAACTTTTAACAGCAACTTTAAGCCTGGTAGTGAAATTCTAATTTACAGCTTTAATTCCGTCCATAATGTCGTCCGTTACTGCGCTACATGACCACAAATACGAACAAAAATACTACTTACTTAAAGCTACAATACCACTATTATACTGGAACATCTATCAAGTAGGTAACTAATTCTAGAGTGTTGATATCAGACAAGCAAATAGGGTTATAATGCCCATTTACAATTAATCCAATTACACGACCGATAGCTTTTAAGCTGCATTAGCACTATATGCGTGTTGGCGGTACTCAGCGCCGTGTTCTGTCTTGCTAGAGTGAGATAAATCATTCAGTAAGTATCGAAACTTCAACTATCGCACATGACTACCAAAGCCAAAGACCTCCGTAGTTTCTTATAACAAAATATTAAGTTTTTTTAACCTAGTGTTAAAACACTCTATTCTCATTAAGACACTTAATGGGAACGAACTAAGGAGTGAAGAACACTAAGAAAAGAACTAAGAGTTATGTGTTTAACATTTTTATAGTGTATTCAAGGAAAGAAAAAAATATACAGAAAGAAAAATACTTATTTCAAAAATGTATAAAAATTTTAACGAAGAGTTCAAGTTAAACAAATCTGAGTAAACAAATTAATAGATTCAAAGCTCATAAGTTAGCTAGAATCTATTTTTATAGATTTTCGTATTAATAATGTACATTTTAGCAAAACAATAACAAACACGAGTACAGTCGCTAAGCGCTATTAATTACGAAACCTCGAAAACAACAACCGCCATTCACTTAGGCACAAGGCTTAGTAACAAGCAGTTAAATTTGCGACTGCAATTAGTTTTGTTTTATTAAGCAAATTACTTATTTTGACTATCTATAGAACTTCTAATTGGTATAATTTAAATAATGTTGGTATTAAATTGATTAATAATTGTCACTTTGACAGCAGTTTTCAGCAATAACGTTGTAGGTACTTTGCCCGGGATTTTTTTTTTCTGACTTTTACACCACAGATAATAAAAATAATAGACCATACCCACTTCTGTCATTATATCATAAAAATTACTGTTAATTGGTAGCATTCAACATCACGTTTTATTCTCTTAAAACATCTACACGTTATTTGAATTCGAGTAAACACAGAAAGTTAAATACTTAAATAGAAAATTAAAAATACGTATGATAGTAGTATTAATTATTTTCTTTTTAAATAATAAAATGCATCTCTCTGTATCTGTCTCTTCGTTAAATATCTACAACATTTGAGATTTAGCATATGCAGAAGTTATTACTTCAGATGTATAAAATGTCAACTAAGAATCTTAGTCTTGAACATTCACTGCAAGACTAAGATTTACGAATTATTATTGACGCAATAAACTTTATATTTATTTAAAATTATATAAATGCGACTAGTTGTAGATTGAATTACCAGCCGAGGAAAAGCCAGCTGGTGTTGACGCAAACTGCGGTGTAATTTTTCGACGGAAAATGGTGAACGGAGTGTCGTAATTACTACGTGAAGTTACTATTAATCGTGATAAATTATTTTTTCCAATAAAGAGTCGATGTTTTTTTTTCTTATTTTGTACCTTACACGAGGCTTAAAGGCACGAAAGCAAAGAAAGGGGATGACGAAATGAAACTTCTACTATATGTATTGCACGCTATTCAAACAAAAGTCCAATCGTATAAAACATTGAGTGTAGGAGATACAGGTGCTTGGAAGTAAGCCACTTAAACTAACTTAAATAGACATGTACTACGAACGTACGTACACGAACTTAGCGTATTTGTATATATAGACGGTTGATTACACGTTTCACCCTTCGCTTCTCCGTTGCGAAGCTAACAACGTAAACATATATTAAGCATTATCAAACATTACTAAGATAAAAATTTTGTATTTCGAATACAAAAGATAAAATAAAAGTAAAATGCTGAAACACAAACAATAAATAACGATCTCGATATCTCGAAAAACTCGATATAACTTTGGAACAAGTATAAAATAATGCAAAAAGAGAGCTCCGTATCAATGCGGTCACAGTTCACACTAACTTTATTATCTCAATGTGAATACTATGAATATGAAAACAAAGGATCAGTATAAATAAAACTATCTTGATGCGAATAACGTTAAAAATCGAAATTTGTATTTGTTTTTAGTAATTTAAAAATATATTTTGTAAGGTAGGTAACTAAGATAGTTCAGACGTAAACTCATAAAGGCTTTCAAAGGATATTTCAAAATAGAAAGATATTGTTTTATATGAAGGTGTTATATCTTCTTCGCAGGGGCACACAAGTGCTACTATAAATGCAATGGTTGTGGGTTCGCTTGAAACTCGAAAGAATGAAAGAATTAATATTTTAATTTTCCTTTCTTCGGTAAAGAGACTAAACGTGACGATAAGTTCCGCCACTCGACACAGAATGTCACGCAAATTCGGCAGAATATAAAGAAAGGAGTATCTTGGTACTATATGTAAATATAATACCAAGTACTATATGTAAATTAGTATATTTGGATAAATATTTCTTGTTTTTTTGATAACTGCGCTGTACTCTCTTCCCTCTGATTGACAGTCATCCACTTCCATTGGTTGGCTGGAAGAGATTTCTTTTAGAAATAAGCCCACCTTTGCTAATTTATCTTTTAATTTTGTATTTCTTATATATTTTTAAGTGCAATAAAGAATATATATATATTTCCCTCTGCCTACTCTGCCATGTGCAGGATACAGCAGAGTAGGCAGAGGGAAACTTAGTATTAAGTATTAATATTTTTATTATCACTTCGCACAGTAAAAATGTCATCATCTGTCAAATTTCGTTAGTTCCATTAATTAAAGAATCGACTGTTTATATAGATATTGCATTTTGGAACTTGTTTTGTTATTAACATTAATAATACCAAACAACGTCAAACGCAGCATCAAAATGTAATTACTGTACAAAATATTTTATAATGGAGTTAAGATTTATCGTAAAGTGAATGTCATGGAAGCATCACGTAAA
>DWGR01003061.1:0-12692 GCA_018247715.1 Heliconius burneyi | reverse complement strand
TCTTGTCTATTTTTTACTATATTTCGCGAGAGGGCTTCGTTTACATGAATGATCCTTGAATGTAAAACATGCTTGAGATGTGGTTGTGTGGTGAAAAACTTACATGCTAGTATAGAAAATTACTTAAAAGTGGAACTTTATTATTAATATATTGAATATTTAGAATTAATAATAATAAAAAAAATGTGTGGAACATATTTATTCTTTTTAAAGGAGAAATAGTTATATGAAAAAAATATTACTTAATTAAAAGGTGAAAATTGAAAGTAAAGAGTCAGAGCAACGAATTCCTTCGCTTTCTTTGACTTTGACTAAAGCTTGGCTGGCATCGGATGGATGCGAGAAGCCCAAGACTGGGTTAATTGGCGCTTGATGAAAACCATGTTCAGCAGTGGACGGCGACGGGATTTTTAATGTAAGCTTGTAGAATAAAATCGTAATAATGCAATTAATATAAATAGCCAATTTTATAAATTGGTTAAAGAATACTAGAGAGCTCTATATCAGGTTCGCTTTGCTCGTCATCTTTCGGTTTACAATGATGAGAGAACGCGTTAACGCGCACGAAAACATCATCGGCGATGCCGAACAAGTCTAACAAGCAATTATCGCCGTAACGACGTTCGGGTTAATATTAAAATTTAAAAAATCTAAGTATAAAGATAAATGGTAATGAGGGAAAACGCGGCGTTGTGTTCCACCAATCAATACAAAATTCTTCCAGAATTCAGGGGAAAGTGAGGAACAGAAATGTCTTAATGGGAATAGAGTTTAAATACCAGGTTCCCAGGTTCCATCTGCCTCCCCTGCTAGATACGGGGTATAGTGTGTCACTATAAAAAGAGATAAATAAACTAAACCAAAATGACCACCACCTACCGTTTCTTCTTCTTCCAACGCTCTCATTAACTCATAATAGAGCATCTCGGTCTCCTTCGAAATCTCCAGCTTCCCCACTTCATAGCTGATCTCGGGAGATAAATCAGCTGTGAGATGCATTTTTACGATATTTCACTATATTCACTTATCGTAAAACATTTTAATTTATTATCGCACTTAGTTAAATTTTGTAATGTTTTTAAGAAATTTCATTTATACTGAAGTTTATGTAATTTTTTTCACTTTCATCATCACAGATGTTATCTAAAGTGATAAGTAATATAATTTTATTGGTTTGCTTTGGGACAATGTCTGACACATCATGAGGTATATGCAAATTGCTAAAGACATGGACTTATAAGGACTTTTATTGCTTTCGAGGTTTTTAAAGATCGTTTTTTATGATTTTTTTCTTGTGTAATTTAAGGTTGCAACATGTTTTCCATTACAGAATTAATTGGTTCGTTGAATGAATTAATATCAGAAATGATCATTACGTTTTAATTAACATTAAATCTCTTCTAAGCAACCTATGGAAGTGAATGTATGACCAGAACGATATGCAAGATATATAGCCTTCAATTATTTTAAATATTAAAAAAACAATAAATACTCATAGTTATAACTGTAAAAGATATACATAAGTAGTTAAATCGTTAAATGTCACTTGAATAGAAATAGAGAAGAGGTTAAGGGCATTTAAGAAACTACGAACAAGAACATTCCTATTGCATATTTGAAAATTAATTCTGTTTAATTAGTTAAGAAAAAGTTTAAAAGAAAAAGCTACCGGCCAGTTGTGGCGCAGAGGTAAAAGCCCGCGATTGAAATCGCGACAGGTTGTAGGTTCAATTCTAACTCGGGGTAATGAATCAATAAATATTTTGATTTCTTCGTAATAGAAACAAGGCAAAGAGCGACGTAGAGCTCCACCACTCAACACGCAATGCCCCAGAAATATAGCGGAAGCGAAGAAAAAAAAACTCGGAAAACGTAGTGCCTAAGCACTTAATCCCAGACTATCCCGTTGTGCAGAAAACAGCGTGAACTTTCATAGTATTTTGTTATCAAAATAACATTTATAGTTTAACAAATAGCTAAATTTAAAAAGCATGTAGGGAATGTAGTTTAAGAGAGTTGTTCCTCACGATTATATCAAGGTTTCGAATGTATTGTCTAACTTGAATAATAATACTATTATTATTAACTAGTGGACGCGCGCAGCTTAGTCCGCTTACTACTTACTAGGGATAAATTCTAATAAACCGTGAAACACGTGTTCAATTAAATATTTTTAGGAGTCTAAATTTAAACGTTTTTAAAAAATCTGTGCCGTTTTTTTTCCCATACAAACTTTCAACCCCTATTTTATCCCTTTAGGGTTAAAATTTTTGAAAATTCCTTAGTGGATATCCACATTACGAAAATAAACATCTTTCCAAATTTCACGTTTCTACGCACAGCGGTTACGGCTGTGGGTGCGTCTTATCTCAGTCAGTCAGTACATGTCCTTTTATATATATATATATATATATAGATAAATCGTAGCGCAACGACACAAGTAACATATGTGACTGTAATCGCGACAGGTTGTGGGTTCGATCCCCAAATGTTTCAAGGAAATGAAACATTTCTGTAATGAAGCAGTATCCAATACCTCTAGAATACAGGGAACGTAAGTGGCTCAATAAGACCGGTGTGTATTAACACTAGGTTCCCAGGTTCCCACTGCCTGTCCTGCTAAGTGCGGAATACAGCATGAAACTATATTCATTAATAATAGCACAGCATTTCGAATGCGACAATTGACCATAAAATTGTGATATTCAAATTGATAAACCTATCTATTATTATCTATTATTTAATAATTTGAAGTCATAATGATGCAGGTGAAATATACTTGTACATATACGAGTATGCTGTGAGTTCACATCCATTGAAGGGTAGCAATTAGTTGAAGTTTATAAATAGCAAGCGTTTGTCGATTATCTAGTTCAATCAATCAATACCAAAATACATGAAAATGAAAACATCAAAACAGGAGTGGCGGAATTCAACGCCGCGCTGTACCAAAGCTAGGAAAAAAAACAATATCCTTGAGTACGAATCGAACCTACAACCGTCACGAGTACAGTAAGAAGCTGTCCCACTGTGCAATTATGGCCTGAACATGACACACGTAACATAATAAATATCTATTTTTAATATAATTTCTATGTAATTTAAAATTTACTAGATTTTATCCACTTATTTTACTCTTTAAGTTATTTTCTACTTCATCGAATTATTTATTCAGCTAGTATAGACGACATCTTGACATCTGAACATGGTAATTTAAGCAATAAGTGAAGATTCGTTATATTATTTACGAAGTAAAAGCGAGGGCTTAAGCAATTCATGAACTAAAAGTTGTACCTATTACTAAAGGAAAATGTACAAAAGGTATCGAGACTGAAATCGATTTTTTTCTATTCTATAATAATATAAATAAATTGTTTAAAAAATTATAAAATACTACGAAACCGTTGTGGCGCAGGGTGCTGGAAGTAAGTAGGGAACGGAGTGTTTATACACTGGGTTCTTTTAGCCTACCTGCTTTATAAGGCCTCTTGAAAAATGAAAATATATTCTATATATTTAGTGAAATCCGTAAAAATTTAAAAAATTAGACAGAATGAAATATTTATTTAGACGCCGTCGTGGCGCAGCGGCACAAGGGTGTGACTGTAACGCGACGGTTGTGGGTTCGATACCCACTCAAAGAAGTGAAATATTTATTTACGTTTATACTTCCATTTCCTCGCTCTGGTGTCAAGATAAAGCACGGCATTGAGTTCTGCCACTCAACACGCAATGCCTTCAGAATTGTCTTAATACTAGGTTCCCTCTGCCTACCCTGCTGTGTGCGGGATACAGCGTGAAACAATTTTTTTAAATATTTAAATAGTTTTCCAATTATCAACTTAAATAATACGCAATCAATTTACTCTACCACTGAAATGGTAACAATTAGAGAACGGAGATATCCACCACTAAAATAAGGAAAGGTCACTATCTATCACATTACATAGCTACGTGCTTATTCTATTTCAAGCAGCAAAACTAAATAAAATTATAACTAAAATATACAGCCATATTCAAGAGTGACGTATTAGTTAACTCGTACCGGACGAGAGTTATTTAAAGTGCGAAACCGGCGGATTACTGCGACCGTTCGTGGTTTGGCCGGCATTTAGACTTTGGAGTATTTTTAATTAGATTCGAACTCGCTACTCGTAATGTAGACTAATTTTCACTTTAAATTGCTAAGCTTTTTTTGGTAAAACATTTCGTTTTGGTTGTTCTAGTAAGTGTTCGTGGTAACTTGTGGCCGTGGCGCAGCGGTATAGCGTTTGCTTGTAAATACGGCGGTTTAGGGTTCTATTCTCTTTTTTCTTTAAATATTTAGGGGATTTAGGGACCTTTAGTGTTATATCCATACACTATTTACATTACTGGCTGGTTTGCGGCACGTCATCTACAATAAAAACTGATTCAATATATAACGCAATAATGTGGGCGTATTGAAAATCATCATTCTATTATTACAAAATGTAGGAGATCATTGATTATTTGTAACTAAAGATAGCGATAAAAGATTTTAACCTAGCGGAAGTCAAGGGAGAAGTCTAGGGACTCAAGCCTTCAAATTTCCTTTACTGTCCACGTACCGACAATTTAAAAAACAGAATAAATTTACTCTTTTTTTTAGATTTAGGCTGTATCCTGAACGTAAAAGAGAAGGCAGAGGGAATCTAGGATCCTAGTGTTAAAATACTTCGTTCCCAATAAGACACTCTGCCGAATATTCGAGGCATTGCTTGCTGAAACGCCACAAAAAATATTAAAAAAACGGCGGATAGGTTTGATATTTTTTTAAATTAAAAAACACAATAAACAGAATAAAATAAAATTATAAATCACAAAATTAACTTAATAAGCGGTAAAACCAGATTCAAATCTGAATTAATATCGTTGGCAACCGCCCAGCGCCGTGGTTAAGGAGTTCGCGTTGATTTGTCTTAGTGTTTGTATAATGCATATAACTAAGGATAAGATCTTGAGTTTAGATTTTACTTTGACTTTAAAAGTTATATTTATGTTATACTAGTTACCATAGCGCGGATTCGCTCGCTTATAGTCAAATTATTTAAAAATATGAGGCCAGGCGCACAAATGTGCCCAGAGGCACAAGTGTGTTACTGTTAGCGCGAGGGGTTGTGGAATCGATTCCCTAGCTCTGGTAACGAGGCAAAGCTCGACGTTAAGTTCCGTCACCTTATACGTAATGTGTAAAAAATGTAGTTATAACAATATATCCTACAATTTTTAAATATATTAGATTTTAATATCTACGTTAACTAAACACATATGTTAAATGATATTGGTAATGACGTGATATAGCCTATCCAGCACAAAAATAAAATTTTAAATCCAATCAGCACTTCCCGAGATTAGCGCGCTAAACCAAACAGACATTTCCATTTAAAATATTATTATAAAGATAGATAGATTGGAAAAGATAAAATAAACTAAAATACAAAAAGATAGAAAAGACTCTATCTGGCGAGGCAGGCGTCGCCCGTCTTGTTTTGCCTACCTCTGTAAATAGATGCTGGGTTTATTGCAAAATACCTCTACCTGTTGTTAGTTATATATGACATTTACAGTTACGATATTAAATTTTCTTTATATCGTCATTTTAGAATAGATTGCATATCTTTCCATATATACGGACGCTCAAACGTTTCAAATTATTTTTTTCACCTTCACTGTATAACGCATAGAGCAGGGAGGTAGAGGGAACCTTACTATCATTTAACTTTTGGAGACATTGCGTGATGAGTGGAGGAACTCAATGCTTTATAAAATACTTCATTTCTCCGAGTGGGATTTGAACCCACGTCCGTAAAACGCAACGAACAGTCAAGAGCAATATATTCAAAATGTCATTAAAATTCTACAAGCAATGTACGCTTTCTAAAAATTTATTTAGTTATTTATTATAAATATTTAAGCTAGTCTAAATTTCTGTATATTTTTGAACCTGTGCACAAATGACATTGCCAGTTCCTTAGTCGCAGTCGAAATAAATTTTACTCTGAGGTAATTTAAGTTTCCGTCGTTTGAAATACGAAATAATAAATAATATTTTCTTCTACGTTCTCTCTTGTATTTGCTCACAAAATATATTTCTTATGAAAATGATTTAGGTTCCTTTTAATTTTGTATTTTACTGTAAATTAAGCTCTATTTTTGAAGTTTTCTTTCGGTTGTGCTTTTTAGTTTTGCACGACAACGCAGTTATTTCTTACTTCTTAGTGAATTTTTTCAGTTTTTATTTAAAAAATAGGAAGAAAAATATTAATTTTAAAACTCAACTTAATAAGAAAGTTAGAAACACTAACTTTTACATTATACAATGAAAAACATATTTTTATTTAATAAAAAGCTGTCAAATCTTACATGATGGATTTAAATATACTGCTTATATTTACACGCAATGCCTCCAGAATTCGGCAGAAAGTGGGGAATGGAGTGTCTTAACACTAGATTCCCTCTGTCTATCACGCTATGTGCGGGATACAGCGTAAAGCTGATTTAATTTAATTTTTTATATTTAGTTGCCATTTCAATTTGAATTAAATTCAATTTCAATTTGTCGTATTACATATATAAGTCAAAAATACAATTGAAAGCAATGGACGAATATATATCAAATATTATAATATAAATATTTGTATTGAGTAGAAACGGAACCCACTACCTCTGGCTAAGTAATAACCAATCGCTCATACAACTGTCAAATATAAATTTGTAAATAACAAAAAAATGCATACTAATGATTAAAGATATTCAAATTATTCCAATTAATTATTATAATAATATCATTAGTGGAACACGAAGCCGTTATAATTTGGTTTTTGCGAACACTTATACGATAATGACACAAACTCCGATAAGTAATGATAAATAAGGCCCATTAAAAATATACCTGTTTTAGAGACCCTTACACGATGGTGAAACCATATTACTAGTATTTTTTTTATGGTAAAAGGACAAGGCAAACGAGCGTTCGGGTCACCTGAAGGTAATATCACCGCCGCCCACGACCCCGTGCGACACCAGTGGAGCAACAGGTTCGTTGCCGGCCTTTAAGGTGGAGGTATAACGCTTTTTGAAGGTACCCATATCATATCGATCTGGAAACACTGCCGCGGGTAGGCCGTTCCACAGTTCCGTGGCGCGTGGAAGAAAATTTCTACGAAGCCGCACAGTAGTAGAGTGCCACGTATCCAGGTGGTGTGGATGATGATTTTTGTTAAAATGTGTTATATGTCATTCTTTATTATGAAATAACAATTCTCTGGTGAGTGTCTTAACACTATGAATATGTCACCTCTCCCTAACCGCCAATATTTGGATTACAGCGTGGAGTTATACATACAGATGAATAAAGGTTTTCAATTAAAAAAAATATAACTCGATAATATTTTTTACTGTAAATAACATTTACAATTTTAATCTGATAAGAATATTTATTTATTTAGTAAATGCATTTTTATGAATTTAAAATTATTGCTTTTTCCATTTAAGTAAACATATTTAAAGTGGATTTTATTTTATATATTTTCAAAGAACAAGAAGTAGAATATATTTTTCTTAGTATAATTTCCAGATAGGCATAGAAATAGTATAAATTATTATAATCTATGAATGAAAACGACATCTCGAATACGATCTTAGATATGAGAGCGATTTATAAGTGGGCCTACGTTCGTAGCTCAACGCCTCAATTGACCTTACAATAGTAAAAAACAACCTCCACGCCTCAGTGTAGAAAACATTTTATAACATAATATTTAACATATGTAAGTAATTTCGCGCAAAACCTAATTTAGTTTCTGTAAAGTGAATGGAATAAAGATTTACTTACTTATTTCAGGACGCGGCCGTATTTTACTCGATCTCACATTTTAATATAAAAAGATCTATTCAGTTAATAGCAGCAAAAGTTATATAGACACTCCTCATGAGGGATATCGAATGTAATGTTAAGACATTGCGTGTGGAGGGCGGAACTCAATGCCGCGCCTCCTCTACCAGACCAAGTTGAAATCAAACTTGCAATCGTCGTGTTTTTATTGAGACAGTGCTTTGCTTCACTCATTTCAATAAGTGCGAATTCAAATCCTCCTCAATCTGCTAACTTAAGACTTACATATATACAAAAGTAGACATTTTGAAACGTGTCTATATTTACAACGAAACAAACTTTCCAAGAAAAATCTAATTAAAACCGCAATAACACGGAAGTTGTTCCCAGAACCCCGAGACCGCCAATAAAATGGGCATTTACCGCCCATTCGCCCTTTTAAGACTTTTTAAATTTATTATCTATGGTAATTAGCTGTAGAAGAAAGTTTCACAGATAATACATATATATTACATAAACCTACACTTTTTTGATAAGCAGATAAATAATAAAGATAATTTTGACAAGTATACGAATGGCGGAACATTTTAAAAAGTTCCTAGAATACCCTGAAGACATTGAAATACAAGATTTTTTTTGTTCGTTTATGTTCCTTTATATAAGTTGGTTAAGAAAAGAAAATCAAAATAGTAATTTTATGAGAGCTTATACAGTGGCCGTCGTCATTATTTTTCAACCGCTCTGGTAACTACAGAAAATAAGGCAATGAAGAATGAGACCGGAGTGTCTTAGTCACTACGTTTCCTCTGCCTACTTTGCTTTATACAGGGTGCCGCATAATGCACTCATTCATTTACGTTAGAAATCTTAGAGCATTACTTCCTACTAATATTTTAAATGTGAATATTTGTGGGTTTGGATGCTTGTGCCACTTTTAGGCAGTGAATGCTTAACGAATTTAGATGAATCTTATTGTATTACAGCTTATACATCAGGATAACACATTTAAGCAGGCGAAGCCGCGTTCAGGCCACTACTAATATATAGAGCAGAGAGAGAATGAACAATAAAATCCTTAAACGATTTTATATATCGTAATACAATCCACAGTATCACCATATCGCGAATAAAACAAATCGTTGTTCACGTGGACTTAGAAAAGTCGACCCAGTTGGCATCCACCGAGCAATCTGTCAGCGGGAATTCTTTAGAAATATTTATATTCTGCTGCTGCTGGTGCAATTGTGCTATTCTAAAACCTAAATGCATGGAAAGTACCCACTTTTATCTAAAATAATTCATTTGAAGCATCAAGTCGTAAAGATGAAAACTTCGGTTCATGGGGTATATGAAAATGCATTAATAAAACAAGTTGTACGTTGTCAAAACTTCAAATCACTAATATATATTTATCGGGTTCGATTCCCAGTCATCGAAATGAATAATTTAAAATTATCGTTTCATCGCCTTAGTATCCAGGCAAAGCGGCGTTGAGTTCCGGCACTCAACACGCAATACCTCAAGAATTCAATGTAATGTGGGAAACGATGGAACGGAATATAGCTTCAACGAAAAGCTGTACGACAAAACGAATAACTTTAATTCATTTCTGTAAATCCTCTATCAAAGCTTTCTTATTTGCGTATTGCTAAATAGAAAGTGTCTTGAAACTAAACTTGAAATAAATCACATTTTTCGGTCGCTCTCAAGTAATGTCAATTCGAGTCCATTACCCAAAACTAAAACTTTAAAAATAGACTAAAAGTTGAGAATACAGAGTTATTTCTCTGGCTTTAATCATAATGTGACAACTAAAACACTAATTAAATCACTGATTAAAATTTAAATTACGAGCTCTTCCACAAAACCAAATGAGAACTCCTCAAAACCGACCAAGACTTATCGCACCCACCTACAAATTCATTTGAATCCATCCATTTTCGTTTTCGTTCAAGAAAATAGATTTGTACCAAGTAGTAAGCCGAGCAGAAAGTGAGTTTCATTTGAACACGAGTGAAAATAAATCGGCGGACATTTGAGAGGCATGCACAGAATAAAAATGGCCGATTTGTATGCACGGTGTGACAGTGCTGCGGTTTGCGCGGGAAAACTGACAGTCCTCTATGTAGTATGCCTTTATTGTTCTCTATCTAGATTTTTTATCTGTGACATGTTCATTATTTTGCTTGTATTTATTTAAATCTGCATTTAATTATTTTGTTGCGGTAAAATTATTACTTTTTAAATAAAGATAAATAAAAAACAATATAGGCCATTCGATTTTAATTTAATTGACTGTATCTGACGTAACGTAAGAGTCCAAAATAAAAAAAACGAGTCACATCAAATAAATCGTTTTTAAAAGACAAAACTGTCACATCTACTAAGCATTTAAATCTCTCTTTATTCTGTCTTTTCTAATACATCTCAACGAACGTAATGGTAGGACCTACACTTTCTAACGTCAAATGCGCGGAAGTTTACATTGTGAGTGACTCATTGGTTCATAGACCTATGGGATAATGGCTACGCTAGGATATTGTTTTGAATGGACAGGTAAGTATGTGCTGCTATTAATATGTTTAAACTTAGAAATATATTTATATTTTTAAGAAAATATAATAAAATAATTGTTGAGAAATAGAGCATTTAAGACAGAACGAAGAAGAAGAGAGAGAGATAAGAAATTCAATGAGGTATGGAAAAATTCAAAAACATTTATAACCTAGTGTTACGATACTCCGTTCTCTAGTCACCACCCAATTTTCAGTACACTGTGAATTAAGTGGAGGAACTCTACGCTCTACATTTCCCTAAGTGAGAATAAAATTTACAACCGTCGCGCTTACAATATGTTACTACACTTGTCCCGCTGCGCCACAACGGTGAAGTCGTTCAACAAGATGAAAGAGAAATTTTAGATATGTAAAAAAAACGTTAACATAACTACCTATATAATATTTAAAATAAATTAGATTTAGTATATAATTTTATAGGAAAATATCCGGTTTCAATTAATTAATTTGAAGTAAGCAATGTAATTTGTTTTTAAGACATTTTTATGTACGTATTTACACATTAAAGATACCTGCCATGTATATGATATAGTCAAAAGTCAAATTCATCTCTCTTTTTATATGATCTTCTCAAAGAAAGTAATGGAAAACTTGAGTTAATGAAAGAAAAGTAAAAAATAAATACTGTCATAATTTTATATAAGTGAACATAGCACAGGTAACATGGCACCTCGCTTTAGGCTGAAATTGGGGAAGAAGAGAGTGACTTCTGTTGATTCAAAATATGGACTCTAAATAAGGCTTGTTATAGAGAAGGAGGAACAACTACATCAACTATTGCAAAAAATATACAGTGAAAATTAGAATATTTGAAATATACTACATTTTAATAGTAACAATATATTTTTTTGTCGCCTTGTGCTGGATTGGACTTAGTGCAAAGAATTTCAAGACATTACGTGTAGATGCCACGCTTCTTTATCAGACAGTGGACCCGAAAATAATTAAGCCCTCGAGTTGGCATCGACTCGACTACCCTCGCGGTTATATTCAGCCGCTGAGCCTCTATACCGCGACTACCTCTGATAACATAATGAGCAACAATTATGACTAAGCGTTCATATTTTTCTATTGCAAAAGTGTACAGTACCTACTATATGGTCGACATGGCTAACTGCAGTAAGATAAAAAAATCTTATCTAAAGGACATGAAGTCGAATCCAAATTGGTATCTGTAAAGATACTTAAAAAATTCCTCATTTATATATTTTATACGAATTGCTAAAATCCGTGGCCGTTTAATCAATTATTCTGTCGTGGCGCAGCGGCATGAGGTTGCGTGTGTGTGGGTTCGATCCCCACTCGAAAAAGTGAAATATTTATTTAAGTTTATATTTCTATTTCTTTGCTCTGGTGTCTTAGCAAAGCGCGGCGTTGAGTCCTTCCACTCAACACGCAATGCCTCCAGAATTCGGCAGAAAGTGGTACTACGTTCGCTCTGCCTACCCTGCTGTGTGCGGGATATAGCGTGAATCTGATATATTTTATTTATTTATTAAAATCCGCTTTAATGCTTTAATAAAAAATATCTCTTTTATTTTAACTCTTTTACTTTCGGCTTAACCCTCGAAGTCAAAGGAAACACCAATCCGACAGTAAAAATCTGTCATGTGATGTCAAATTACATTTTTTTTGAGTCTAGCCTTCTACGAAATAACAGTTTTTCAATTCGAATTAGTAGTTCCCGAGATTAGCGCATTCAACTTTATAAACTCTTTAGTTTTATATAATTAGTATAGTAATAATATTTGTAGAGATGTATGCTATCAAGTCATTGTTCCAGTAACAAGTGCTACAGAAAGTAAAAAAAGAACTCATTGCCATATTTTAACAATATAAGATTGTGAATAATTCGATTATAATTCAATTTTTTTTTTAATTTCTATTTTTTATTTTTATTATTTTCTTAAAAATTTAATATTTCATAAAATTAAAATATTAAACGAAGAAATGTCGTAAGTTTTAAATATTTTCCAAATAATTTAGTCATCTTATATCTACCGTTTTCTTCAAGTCCTAAAGAAATATTGGTCAAACAATTATTACTATATAATATCCTACGGTTGTTACTAGCTTTTCTTTTAGAAAAATCACAAAAACATAAGAATTCACATATGAAACTGCAACAAAACTATAGATAGTAAACTAATTACTAGGTCAGAGATTATCCAAAGCAAACAAGTCCAAGTGATAGATAAACGTAAATAACTGACACAAATCCTTGTAAGGCGATACACCGTATGGAATGACAGACAGACATA
>DWGR01003060.1:0-12694 GCA_018247715.1 Heliconius burneyi | reverse complement strand
AAAAAAAAAAAAAAAAAAAAAAAAGAGATGTCCCAATCGATTGTAAGGCTGTATGTGCATTATGTAGGTGCAATAAATATAACTTAAATCTCTTAAGTACTTAGTATTTTTACCCGGTGCAGCGAAGTCAAAAAAAAGGGTTATGTTTTTAGCCCTTTTGTATGTATGTATATCCGTTCTTTTTTTCCCTTGTAACTGTTAAACCAGTAAGCTGTTTTTGATAAATAACAGTGCGAGTGTTATTGGATATACTAATTTTGATTATACAATCGGATTTTTTATTTGTTAAACAATAAGCCTAAGATTTGAAAATAGCGTACAAGGTGGCAGAGCCTAAAGCCACACTGTCAAAAAAAAAGAAAAGGCACATTCGAAGACATAATTTATATATAAACAGATGATTATTATTTATTAGATGATTTACATTTCTTAAGCTCCGCCACTCAACACACCGCAATGCCTTAACACTAGGTTCTCTCTGCATACCTCTTGCATATGTTACAACAAAACGTTACGCCAGAAAAAAGTCAAAGTTAATCAGAAGGAAATAAAAATATCAGATATTTCTTATCCCCAAGTGGTAATCGAACCCACGACCGTTGCTTTTTTCAGTTTTATTATGCACCATATTTTAGAATTGTTGTTGTAGTTCCTTGCTTATGGCGTACCGAGAGTGATCATTTCGCCAATGTCACGTTGTATGGAAAACACACGAAGAACATTATACGGTAAAAAAGAATGATACATGATAGGAGAATTTATGATAAAAAGAGATTTTTTTAATATCATTTTTTAAATACGTTTTAAGCGTGACATCTGTAATTTTTTATTTAAGCATCAGCAGCATCGATATTTACCCTGAATAAGCTGGACCGTATACAAGTTTTATTTCCTTGAAATCTATTATTGCGCCTACGCCTGACTGTTTGTCAATCCTTAATTAAACAGAACACACTGTTTAGCTTTTTCCAATCCTTGCACTTATTGCTTTCGGGAAATTGTTTTTCTTTACATCTTTTTACTATAACTTTTGTTTTCAATTTTGCTCGGGTTGATTTTTTATTATTTTTTGTCAAAATATATTTTTCGATGTCATAAAACTAAAGGAATTATCGACTTTAAAGTTTTTATTTAAAATGTTTAAGAAATATATTTTTATGACGTCATCGCGTGATATTTTCGATTCGATAAAGGTACGCGGAAAATGTAAACGCAGTCGTTAGCAACAATTAGTTCAGAAAATTTAGGGTTGCCTCCACGCTTACCCCTTGACAGGTTCCCACGCGATCAGATTATGAAGTGTCTGTTGAAAACACTAGAAACGCAAAAGAATAATTTATTAAAGATTTATTATGTCCTTCAAGGGTAGCACTTTGTCATTCATACACAATTACAAGGGTTGGGTTTGAAGAACAAAAAAATTCTAGTATTTGTATTCAAAAAGGGTAAGAGCGTTTAAAGATATTTAATATATTTTTTGGTTGTGGGTTCGACTCCCGATCGTGAGAACGCACTATTTTTATTTCCTCGTTCTCATACGACACAACGCGGCGTTGAGTACCGCCAAAACACAATTCAACATGTAATGTGTTGAAACTTAAACAAGTTAGTCTGAAGACTTTAGAGCGGAGAATTTTGACACTATATTGCTTGTGCCCACCCTGCTGTGTAGTAAACACCGTGAAGCTGATTCTTCATAAAATATTTCACTGAGTTATGTTAGTCTATTATTAACGTATAAAAGCGTGTTAAAATCCACTTGACCTTTCTTTATAATAGTAAAAGTTATCGATATCATAAAATCTGATTACATTTTTTATTATAAGGGAAGGCTATTTTTATGACAGTCTATTTTCTTCCTATAATATATATTTTTAAAATGAAACTTGTGTGCTCTTTTGTAAAAGTTTCTATAGAGTGGAGTGGAGATATTATATTTGGTAATAGTTATACTGATTGAGGCCGTAGTGGCGCAAGGGCACAAGGAAAGGCAAGGGAAGGGAGAGAATGATTTTTTATTTATTATTTTCATTTCTTCGCTCTGGCAACAAGGGAAATGCCGGCGTTGAGTTAAGCAATTTCACTTACAACCTCACGAGTTCTTGGAAAAAAGTGGAGAGAGAATTGTCTTGAAATCTTGAGAATATATATGCTCTCCCTACCTGACTTGTTATTCCTGATACTGTGAAAATTAAAAAAATAATTACTTCAGCGGTTGCCTTATAATTTATTTCGTGTGAATTGAAGAATTATGCCGTCACATCACTTTCTGGTCCTGTCATACTTAATTCTAAATTATAAAAATAAATCGTCTAATATATATTTAAAATCACCTAGCGCGGCGTTAACTTCCTTTAACACTAGAATAACTCCACTTACACAGCTAAAAAGAGTAATAAGTGATTACAATGCCGAGGCCTTCGTGGCGCAGTGGCACAAGCGTGCGACTATAAGGACGACAGTCCTTGTTTCGATACCCAGGAATGACAACCTCACGCTTTTTCTCTAGCGGGATAATCATAGAGAACAGAGCACCAAACGCTACGGTAAATCTCTATCATCCATCACATCTAATAACTCATTAATTTTTCTTTCATCCCTCCTCTTACATTTCATATTGCTATTTGTAGTTCCGTTCTCCACCTTTCTCCCTCTGGTAGAGAAAAAGGGCGGTATACCTCTAAAATTCTGCGTAAAAGTGGAAATGGAATTATCTTAAAAGGAATAGGAAAATGTCAGTGAGAGTGACACTAGGTTCCCAGGATCTATTTATATATCCTGCTTTGTGTGGTATACAGCGTGAAATTAAAAAAAGTGAACTTTTCAATACCCACCTTACTTTGTTAGAAAGAAGAATGAATGACGTGGAGAATTAAATTATAAACTAGTTTTGCCGAAGTTGATTGAGTTTCAATTTTGCATACAAATTTGGTTTATGGCATTGCATGACAGCTTTCAAAATCCAAAATGACGGTTTACGGTTTTTACATTACATTCCCAGAAGGCCGTTGTTACGCAGTGGTCCAGTGCCTGATTATGAACTCTACAGTTGTTAGTTAGATTCCCACTTGAGGGAATGTATTACTTTTACATTACGCTTTGTTTTATTACTCCACAATGTCGCGAAAATTCAGCGGAAAGTAGAAAACGAAGTTTCTAAGCACCTCTGACTATACTTGTATATGCAGAATACAGAGTGAACTTAAAAATAATACATTATTAAACATTATATTAAATTAAAACATTATAACTATTAATTTAAACACGATTTGTAAAACTGAGAATAAAAAAATTAACATGAAACTAATGTTTATTTTACTTTTACTAGAATTAAAAATTAAACGATGTGTCAATTTTTTTCTTTTTTAATTTATTTATAGCATCGTCGCCTCGAATAACGAAACTTTACGTTAAGCTGAATGAAAACAGAACATTTGCTAGTTCATTATTACTCAACTAGGTGTCGCTTTACAAAGCTTATCTTTTTTTTATTTTTAAATTACAGATTTATTTTTTCTATGCTTTAAATAAAAAATGAATGCATTACCATTTTAAAAGTTTTATTAAATTATTTTAAATAAAATCCAACAGGTTTTGGGTGTGTACAAAAAAATGACAAATTTAGAAAGACTTAAAAAAATTATTTAATACATACTTTACAAAAATCCTTATTCTAAAGCAAATACATCTAATAAAAGTTTTTTATATTCTTCTAACTTCACTTTGTAGGCTATTCTTACGTTTGCTTCGCTTTGGTTCACAAAACTGTGTGTAGTGATACCTCTTTCGTCACCTATGGAAAAATAAATCAATACTATTTCGTCATCTCGCTTTATTCCGCGAAACAAGGCAGAGATAATATTAAAAGTTTAAGCACTCCGCTTTTCACGGCTCGTTGAGTGGGGGGGGGGGGGGGGGAAATTATCGGTACTCGGCGAGAAAAACCCCGCATTTACAGCCAGAAAGTATGACCGCCTCACTGCGTCACGAGTCACAACGTTTTTATTTTCATTTTAAAGAGAAAGGAGCAGAAAGTAGATAGTTGCCTTTTGTACTCATATAATATATAGTTTGAAAATATATATAATATGAGTCGTTTAAAAATGTTCTATTATTCTTATCTTTTTTATCTAATGTAACACCATAAGACAAGACTATCGATAATTATTAATCTTCATATATTAAAATGAACGTTTGTCTGTATATTCTTTATTTAAATCGTAAAGCATGTATGCATTCGAATTCGATCATGTGATGATCTTTAACAATGTTGTGTATGAGCCCACAAAGGTTTCCGAGTTGGTACGACTAATTTTTGACAGATGGCGCTGATGGCGCGATGGCTGATTTGTTTAGGGATCAGATGGAAAAACAAGAAATATTGTGTATCCCACAGCATTTCAATTAATATCGAATTGAAACGAAACGATGCCATGTCCCTTTTATTTCGAAATGAACAAAATCAATATTAATTGAATTTGAATTCATTTCAATTCATTGAATTTTTTTTTTCATTCCTTCAAATCTATTTTAGTCGGTGGCGTAGCAAAGCGCGCACGCAGGGTACAACTAGTTATATATATATATATATATATATATATATATATATATATATATATATATATATATATATTTCCATTTATTAAGTGTGAAATAACACTCTCATACTCTTCAATACGATAAAAAATATATAAGAGTGCATCACAGTCAACGAGTCGTGGCGTTCTACTCGGGAGGGTGATAATCAAAAGTAATAAAAATCCTACAATTACATCTGATCAGCCATCTAACTACGAGACGGCCACAACTCGTCGACCGTACTGTATTTAGACTATATTAAGACTACCTACCACATAATATAATATCACTCTTCGAATATTTATATTCATTCACTAAATCTGGTTTTAATGCAATGGCTACCATCGCCGGGTCCAAGGCTTGCCACCTGTCACTGTGTTGGAGTGAAATTCTTTCGTATAAGTTTTGTGCCTTCATTATATCTGTGTTAATAGAACCTAGGACGTTTTCTCGCCAATCCTGTAAAGAAAATTTTTCATACTATATTTAAGAATAGACTATTCTCAAAAATATTTTTAGACAAGAATACATATGTTATTTGCATTAAGTTATTAAGTTAATCTTTTATTTACTTTTGAATTCAATCAATTATAACAGAAGCGCATTTGTCAATTAAATTTGTTTTTGTTCACCCAAACTGGTTTTTTTTAATAAAAATATTATTTTTACATATCAGTTAATTTATATCGTACGCTTGAACTACACAATTATTTATTTACTAATCTCAAACAATTTCTTGTTTATTAAAACAATTCTTTAATTGGATAAGTAATTCATCAAAGATATATAATTAATTAAAGATTTCCACTTCACGCTTTTTCCATATTGCAATATTGTCAGAGACGACTCAGTATCAAGTCGAACCGTTTTTCAGTTTCCACCTACATTCATTATCACTAGGTTCCCTCTGCCTATCCTGCTCTGTGCGGGAAACAACGTGAAGCTGATAAAACAATCTATATATAACTTACCCTAGACAAATTTAAATACTTCATTGTTTGTGAAAACGGAAACACTGTTACTTTATCGGGTGTCGCTTGCCTCATAATAACTTTGTACGCCTCGACGTCCATATGTGCGTTAAATTCCGCTTCTGGGAGATTCTCATCTGAAAAACATTATTATTAGTTTCACGCTGTATCCCGCACATACCTTTATAGGAAGAATAAGCCTCGGAATCTAGTTTTAAGACACTCCATTCCCATCGAAACACTTCCATTAATCACTTTCCGTCAAATTCTTGAGGTCATACGTATTGAATGGCGGAACTCAACGCCACACTTTGTCTCGTTACCAGAACGATGGAATGAGAATATTAAATTTCCCCCTAGTGAAAATCGAACCCACAATCGTCGCATTAAAAGTCGGCACGATGACGGCTACAAAAACATAATTATTTATATACTAGCTATAACATAGCTACGCTGCGGCTTCGCCTGCGTGTGAAAGTAAATCGAAGTAAGTTTTTTTGATGATGACCAATTAAAATATAGCAAGCAATAAATGTTAAGACCTTTCTTGAAAAATGTATTATACAATACAATTTGTCAGTTGAAGCCAGTAGTTCCGGAGATTATTGCCATCAGCCAAACAAACTCTTTTGCTTCATGATATTAGTATACAAGTTAGGTATGATATATAAAAATATAATTTACCATGTATATGTCCAGCTCCGATATATAAATGAGATATACGGTTCAAAAAGTCAGGATCTAGTTTGAGAACAACCGCAACATTTGTTAGGGCTCCCAGTGTTATGACAGTGAGTTGACCTAAAAAAAATATTTTATTATATCCAGTACATAGCAGAGTAGGCACAGGGAACCTGGTATTAAGACACTCCGTTGAGGGACTCAACGCTGCGCACTCTCTACCAGAGCAACGAAATGAAAATATTAACTATTTCATTTTCTGATGTGGAAATCGAACCCACAACCGTTCTGCTTATAATTACCTATTAACAGTACTAATTATGAGAGACAAAAAATATTTTTATACAAATAAGTTCGCCAGGAAGTGGGTCAAAATGGCATTTTCTGAAAAAGAGTGAAAGTGTGTTAATTGTACTATATGGTATTATAACTTATGGTATTAGGACCGTCTTTGACTGTAAACGCGATGGTTATGGGTTTGATCTCAGCTTGGAAAATGATTATGTTTATTTACATACAATACAAGGAAACAGTGTTGAAGCTGAAAAAAAGAGAATTATTAAAACTACTTTATGATTTATTCATACAACCTTCATAAGTCTTAGATAATTCAATAAGTGTTGCAACGGCTCCTTGCTCCTTCGGCGGATGTAGATTGGTATGTACTTCATCAACATCACCGAGTCCATCTTTACCGAAATAATTAGTGACGGCCGGAGTCTTCACTAATGCTGATTTAGCACCCCTGTATATGGGAACCTGTGAAACATTTTTTTTTCAGCTTCATCCTTTATCCCGCAAAGGCAGAGGGAACCTCAATAGGACACTCCGTTGCCCACTTTCCGCCGACTTTTCGAGTCCTTGCGTGTTTTGTGGCGGAACTCAACACAATATTAAATATTTCATTCCTTCGAGCGGGAACCCACGACTTTGATTACAGTCGCACGCTTGACCCCTGCGTCACAAGCTCACAAGAACCTTTGTATAAATGCATTTGTCTTTTTACAGCACATTTGTTTTCATTTTCAAAGTAAAATATGACATCAGAACTATACTTGCATCTTGTCGCTTAGCCACTTTCAATATCCTTTGGTTGTTTGTACATACATTATCTTCATTTGTATTACCGTTGGCGGTTGTCAAGCCGATCACCTTGGGACTGTAATCACAATAACAAATAATTAATTGATTTTAAAAAAAACAACTTCATGCTCTATCCCGCACATAGCAGGATAGCCAGAGGGAACCTAGTGTTAAGACACTCCGTTTTCCACTTCCCATTTATTCGAAGCATTTTGTGTTGAGTGGCGGAACGCAGCGCCGGATTTTTGCCTTGGTGCCAAGGCGAAGAAATAAAAATATTAAGAGATCATAATTCATCAACTCCAGTGGGGATCGAACCCACAACCGTCGCGTTACAGTCACTCTCTTGTGCCGTTGCGCCACGACGACTTCAAATAAAATTATTTTATTACGATAAATAATATATAATTGAATAAGAAAGGAAAAATTTGCTATGTAATGTTCATAATAAAATAAAAATAAATAAAATAAAATTTATGGCTTTGTTATTTTTGTCTATAATCTGTTGTATTACCATATAAGTTGTTGTTCGAATATCAATGAAATATATTTTTTAATTATCTACCTTGTAATTTTGGTAACTAACGCTCTACCTAATGTAGCAGGGTAGGCAGAGGGAGCCTAGAGTGGAGTGCCTTACACTCCACTCTCCATTTTCCGCCGAATCCTGGAGGCATTGCGTGTTGAGTAGTGCAACTCAACGAAGAAATGAAAATACGATATATTTGGTGGGAATCGAACCCACAACCTGTCGCGTTTACAGTCGCACGCTACGCACGCGTAGCTCTGCGCCACGTTAATCCTCCTATTTGTTAATGCTTTGTAGAATTTTAAAATATAATTTTCTTTAATGAATGATAATATTATTTAAAACTGTTATGCACGCTACTTAGCATATCTAATTAAAATTGTATAAACGTTTAATTTGTTTTAAGTTAATTTGATTAACTGTGAAAAATGCCTTCAAAAGTAGAAGAGTAGCGGTAGCCGTGAAGTTGTAGATGGCTGCGCAGATTCGCTTTAAGGATTTTTCTTACTTATTTTTTATTATAAGTGGACAGTTCTCAAAAGTTGAGAAAACCTATTTTATACTAGTGGACGCGCGCAGCTTCGCTCGTTTATTACCCTTAGGTGTGTTGAAAGTTTACCCTTAGGTAGGTGTGAATTCTAATAAAACGTGAAACACGTGTTCAATGAAAAATTTTTAATAGCCAGAATTTTAAATTTAATAAGAATCGGTGGAAAATTTTTGAAAGTGTGTATGGATTTCTTTTAAATCGGCACCGATATTTATAAAATTACTCCCTTCACGGGAGCAAATAAGGGGTTGAAAGATTGAATTAAAAAATCTTTAAATCGCCACCAATTCTTATAAAACTCCTATTTCATCCCTTTCATTTTTCAAAATCCCTTCTTAGTGGAGGTCCAGATTACGAAAATAAACATGTGTCCAAATTTCACGTTTCTACCATCAGGAGCTACGGCTGTGCCTACCGGTACCTCAGTCAGCCAGTACATATCCTTTTATATATATATTAGATGTAGTTGAAGCACTCACCCATTAAAATGTTTCTCATATAGCAACGCCAAAAATATGGCCATCGCGTCGTCCCCGCCTGCGTCATTGTCGATGATTATTTTCGGTGTATTATCCCTGAAATATCCATACAAACAATATATTTTTTTTAACAATATGTTTTTAACTTTATCATCACGTAAAAAAAATGTAAGTTCAAAATTAATATAGAAGAATATGCTTATATCTAAAATATGTGCTATTGCTTATATATTAAAAAAAATAAAAAATCTATTGAGTTTTTAATATACTTTTATTTTAAAGCTTGAAGTCGAGAAACATTACTAAGTTGATAAGGCCATAACAAGTGTCAAGGCCGCGTTAAGCATGTATGTAAATATACATATTACATAAACTATATTTAAAATAATCAATTAAAAATTATATTTTTACGTAATAAGAGAGCAGAAAATAGAAATAGACATATTTTTCTCCGTTTTTATCTAAAACATTCGTTAAAAGAGATTAGTAATAATGCATTTTCGTCGAAATTGCCCGATGATTATCGATTTTCGACGAAAATCGATATCGATCATCGGGCATCCCTAATTATAATACTTTATCAAACTTCATAAAGAAAATGATATTATTATTATTTATTACCTTTGTTTACAAATATCTTTATTCTACGATCCCTCTAAACACTACTGCAAGTACCAAATACTATTGTACCAAAATACAATAAAATAATATTTAATATTTTAAGTAAATTTACTTACTTCACTACATCACAAGATATACAGAACAGAAATTGTAACACAAAAAATAACTTAATCATTGTAGCACAAAAGAAACGAGAACTTCAAACGAGTATTGATAAAGTACTGACATCAGACATGAGATATAATCATATAGAGATTGGTGATAAGGGGCCGTTTACATGATGTTGTGGCTTGTGACGCCATTGAGTCGAAGTTAAGAAATCTAACTTTAAACGCGATGGTTATAGGTTCGATCACTATTAATTAAATATTTGGTAAGCCGCAGTAGTTTCACTACCCAAGATTTTTTGAGATGGCAAGGAAAGTGAAGAAGGTACAGTCCTAATAAGGTACTGTCTTAACATTAGGTTTCCAATAAACACTCCCAAAAAATACATTTAAAAAAAACATATATTACTTAAAATTTAATGTTTTCAAGCTTAAATGATAAAATTAATGAACGACATTTACTAATTATACAGTTAGATAAGTAAATTGTACTTATTCGCAGATACAGTAATTTGGATGTGTTTATACAAATGGCTGTCTGTACACATCTATGCCTAATAAAATTATAAAGCTGAAGAGTGTTTGTTTCATTGTGTTAATCTCAGAAATGGTTTAAGGTAAAAAATGCTTTTCGTGTGAAATAGTTCATTTATTAGGGATGGCTATGGGCTATACAATATTATATGTTTTAACTCTCTTTCTTTCTCTTACTGTACGTACTTGGATTATCTTGGGCACTCAGAATGTAGGATGTATCGTAAATAACCAGATTTTCAACCAATTTTTGTGGGATTTTCACCGATAAATAGAGGGGTCGGGAAGAGTCGGTATTTACAAGAGAAATACCGCGTTTGTTGTACGACTTATTACATCTATCGCGTGCAAAATAAATTAAATTTAACTATTATTAATAATTAGTAATTAAATTACTTAATAAAGATTTACTAATAACAATCAAAATAATCAACCACGTTTACCTAAATAAACTTTAATAATTTTAATTAATTATTCGAATTATTATTAAGCGGGCGAAGCAGCGTACGGCATGCATATATTTTGTTAAATGAATAATTTTAAAAAAATATGCATCAAAACTTTATATATTCAAAGGGAAAATATGTATGCACCTATCATACGGACTTTAGCAGTGTACACGTACAGTACCGGGACTTTACCTTAAAAAATGGTGATTATTACATGAGTAAGCTTGTAATAAATGACGTTGTGGTGCATTGCAGAACGTCTGACTTTAAATAAAACGGTTGTCGATTCGATTAAGACTCGCGGGTATGAATGACTCGCATTTCCTCGCTTTAAAAACAAAACTGTTTATTCCCTTTTCTACAGTATGTTATGCCATCTGCAACGTGAAGCTTGAACTTTAAAATATACCTCTAAAGGTGTACCTACTTACTCTGATAAATGTGACGGAAGTTCCAAGTAATTTTTTTGTATTTAGTTATCTGCTGGCATTCCTTAATAAAAACCTGATACAAACATTTTACTTTGGAAAATCAAATATTTACAGTAACTGAAACACGCTATGGAAAAACTATTTTTCTTTTTGAAAGCTCTTTCAAAAATCATCTATAAAAAACTATGAAAATTTTACTATTAAGGAATAATAATATTTGATTCAATATTAACAATAGCTCCGACAACATAAACTAAAATATTTTCATTAATTTATCATACTTTGATAAATTTACTAATCTATCACTCCCTTTGCGCATTTGAAGAAGCAATTGATATAAGAATCATTAAAATTGGTCAACTTGTTACATCTCTATAGCAAAACATAGAGATGAATATACTCATAGTATGTAGATTATTTAAAATAAACGGATACATATGATGATATTTTTTGTTGTGCAAGAGTAATAAGATTTTGTATCAAACAAAGCATTGAGGGAACTTGGGAACCTAATATTAACACTACTGTAATCTAACCTTTATACCTGTTATAACACTTCCGTTTCCCACTTTCCATTACCAATAATGAGACAAACCGTGTTAAGAAAATAATATTTAATTTTCTTAATCCAAATCAAACCCACAACCTGTCATGTTTACGAGCTTGGCCTCAATCAAATAAGAAAAATAATTATGAAATATTTACATTTTTTTATTGTGATTAAATTTTTTAATTAAGATATTTAATCAAATCAAAATAAATAATTATGATAATCATAATTGATGACATCAAATATGGTAATAGTTATGCATATTTTACTATAAACAATTACATTCGCTTATATAACTGTTTAGCTAGTAGTAATACATATATTTATTATAAGAATTATTATTAAATTTATTTAGCGATTTGGTAAAGGAAGAGAAACAAATAAAGGAAACAATTATTTAGTAAAACTAAAATTGATTGATTTTACTATTGACAAAATAATTGTTTCCTAGTTATTTATAATGATGAGCAATGGTGCTACTTCCTGATATTCGACTACATGCTTCAGAGCAAAATAAGGTATAGTAACACATTATCTAATTAAATAAATGTTTCCATGCTATAACATTTAAGAGTCCATAATTTTCTGGTATGTAGGTTATTTAAAATTAATTAAATTAAATCAGCTTCGTGATGTATCCCACACACAGCACGGTAGGCAGAGGGAACCTAGAGTTAAGACACTCTGTTCCCCACTTCCACCGAATTCTGGAGGCATTGCGTGTTGAGTGGCAGAACATAACGCCACTCTTTGTCTCGATACCCACTAGAGCGAAGAAATGAAAATATAAACGTAAATAAATATTTTTGTATTATTATAAATGATTATTACTAAAAATATTATATTAATAGTAGTTTATTCAAAATAAATAAATAAAATTAATTGAGGCACAAACATGTGGTTTTCATAATGATAAATTTAACGTTTTCATTGTGTTACTCTTATAATAAGAGAAATCGCAGCAGTATTGAGTGGTAGTCACTAGTACTTTGCCTTGTGACCTGAGTGAGAAAATCAAAATGTTTAATATTTCATTTCTTTGAGAGGAAGCCACAACCTGTTATGTTCACAGTTGTTGTGCTCCTATGCCACAACTGGCCTCTTTATTGTGTAAGAAGATAATTTTTTGTT
>DWGR01003059.1:0-12694 GCA_018247715.1 Heliconius burneyi | reverse complement strand
GCATTATTAATGTTTGTGTATTTTATGTATATGTTATATACGAGTATGTTGGTTTGTAAAGCCTTTGTTCACAGGAGATAGTAAAAATGTTGAGTTACACTACAATATACTTAAAAAACTTAATAAACTAAAATGTAAAAAATAAATAAAAAAACAATATACATGCATCTTCAACAGCGAATTTTTCAGATTATGAATCCAGTTTAGGACAACGATAAATATACAGATTATGATGGCATAGTCAATAGTTATTTTTTTATGATCATAGGGTTAAATCAGAACGTTCTCCTCGTTTCCCCTTCATTCGAATCATTGCATCATGAGTGACAGAACTTAACGCCAGGCTTTGTTTTACCAGAACAGGGCTATGATACCCTAATGAGGATCGAACTCACCAACCATAACGCTTAGAAATCTGAAGCTGTGCCACTTCGCCCGGGCGATCTCAAATACGTCTTTAACATATATAATTAATTATACAATATTGCAATTATTGAACTAAATGAAAAATCGTGGCGCGGTGGCAGAAGCGTGAGACTGTTAACTCGACGGTTGAGAGTTCAAAATGTAAGAAAAATATGTTAATAACATTTTATAAATTAATCTGCACGTCTAGGTTAACACTTTGAAGCTTCTAGGACCGCATACTAACATAGCGGGGTAGGCATAGAAAACCTAGTGTTAAGACACTCTGTTTCCCGCTTTCCGGCAAGTTTTCAAAACTTATTGAGTGGAAAAACTTTATTTTTGCTACCAGAACGAGGAAATGGAAATAATTCAATTTCTCGAGTGGGAATGGAACCCATAGCTGTCGCGTTTACAGTTAGACGCTATTCCACGACGACTTCGAAAAAGACGGAAAATACAAAAAAAGGTAGGCACAGTTTATTTAAGAATTTTAACATTTTAAAATATGTTTTATCATATAATTCAAAAATAATGAACACACAACATAGCTAAGAGCGGAAATTAAAAACGTATCTGCTTATCTCGCGCCGCTGTTGAGCATTTGTGTTAAAGCCAACAATATATTATTTTCAAGGAATATTCAACTTAATGATTAAAGATAAAATATCTATAAAAGATATAAGATGCTTGTATAGAGAATACTAATGTACTCATATACTAATATTATAAAGTTGAAAAGTTTGTTTGGTGAAAGCGCTAATCTAAGGAATAAAAAATAAATCAGCTTCACGCTGTATCCCGCACAGGGTAGACAGAGGGAACCTAGTGTTAAGACACTCTCTTCCCCACTTTCTGCCGAATTTTAGAGGCATTGCGTGTTGAGTGGCGAAACTCAACGCCGCGCTTTGCCTCGACACCAGAGCGAAGAAATGGAAATATATACTTAAATAAATATATCAGGAAGCACTGGTTAGAACTGTCAAAAAATATTTATGTTTTGGTTAGTCCATGTATCGAGGATAGCTATAGACTTTTATTACATTACATTATTCGTTTCAATGCTTTCTCAAACCCACTCTACCTGCGGTCAGAGTTTCCTAGGAAACTTATTACCATTTGAGAGCGGGGGCTAGTATTAAATAATTTATGTACAGATATATTATTATGATTGAGCACATTAGAGCTTTTTATATGGTTACTATTACAAATATATTTTTAAATTCGGTAATTACATAGTGTTAATTAAACATTTTTATAATTATAAAAAATATTTTATATTTCACAATCAACAATAAAATATCTGGAATAAAGTCACAAAATATGAAACAAAAGTTAATTGTTTTACATTCGCAATCTAAACAGAGTAATAACTGGATTCCTTTAAGGCCTTTAACAGTAAAATTTTCTTTGCCTTTTTGCTTCGACCACCGCTCAAAGCTCATGCGTCATCACACTTAGTCATCTCACATTCTTGGAAACCGACACAACTCTTGAGAACTTTTCGTAAATATACTCAGAAATAGGCATTGTAGCCTAAGTATAGAATTATATCGATCTTTTCAAATAACGTGTGTGGAAAGGGGAAAGTAAGCGATGATATATTAAAAAAAATTGCATAATTATATAAACTTAATTAGAACTCAGCTAATAAACATATTTACTTTGACATCGACAACCTTAATTTATAAAGAGAAAAGAAACCATACGCATCGCAGTTGGACATTTACTCCAATACTCCATCAGCCACATTTTGAAAAAGTCCTCTTGAGTACTCCTCTATTAACTATGCTTTGAAAACTAAGATGAAGTTAGTATATTCAATAATATACTATTTTAGATGTGACTGACTAAACTTTATAACTATACATAAACTAACGTTCCTATAAAATAACTTTTATCCATCTCTTAGTCTTAACTCGGTCAAAGCATTCGATTTATTTATCCTCCATTAACTCAAAAACCGCCTTTTCCATTAAAATAATAGAGTTCAGAATCGAACCTACATTCTTGTACAAATCTGACTTCCTCATCGACACTGAGTGACATGAGTCACGATTGACGAGCTGGTGTTGAAGTGTGGCGGATATGGCGAATCAGGCAGGTAACAAAGAAATAGTTTAAGTATATTACTCATTATTACATACTCATAATGTTATTTTCTCATATCATGGATATAGTTCCAGCATCTTGTTGTGTTTATATTATCTTGTTGTGTAAATATTTTCTATAGTTTTTTTTTTACTTTGAAATGATACATTACGCTGCGCCGGTAATGATATTAAAAATATTTACTTAGAAATAAATTAGGAAATACTGTCTCGACGTATAACTGTTGAGTCAAAATAGATTCAGATTATAATCGGCTTCACGCTGTATCCAGCGCACAACAGTTTAGGCAGAGGAAATCTAGTGTTAAGACCCTCAGTTTCCCACTTTCCGCCGATTTCAACACGCAATATCTCCAACATTGCGTGTTGAGTGGCGATGCCGCACTTGCCCTTGACATTAGAGAGATCGAACCTACCACCAGTCGCGTTGACACACACTTTGTGCTTCTGCGCCGTAAGTAACCTCAAACTCAAAATTCGAAAGACAAAAAAGGAAGTTTTTTTTTTCAAATTCTTTAGACAACTTCTTTTCTTTAAAAGTATATATATATCAAGTTTATTTTAGTTTAGTTGGAGTTTAAATAATCATGTATACACCTTGGAGCCAAAGAGATATGATAATAGGTTAACAACTCAATCTCACGTCTACGCCGCACACCGGAGCACATCTGAAAACTATGCAACTAACATATAATAAAATAAAGTAAAATATCAAATATTAAAATACAAATCCAAAATTTTCTCTTTTATATTTTCTAAGCACAAACATAATCGTGGTTTTAGAATATATAACAAGACATAGTTATACAAATTATCTCTAGATATTTAATTAATAAGAGGGTCCATATATTTGAATTTCCTTTTTCCACTTATTCCCTTACATCATATGTTTCAATCATAATAAAAAAGTACAAAAAAAAACAATATCTATTTTCTACTACACTGTAGTAATTTTATACTAATTACAAGACGGCATATAATATCGGGCCCCGCCTAAAGACCCACCCCGGCACCGTGCAATGCAATCAGGTCGCGGCCTATTTCACTTTATTATATTGAGAGTGCGCTTTTGCAACGAGTTAACATATCTATATTATTTTGTGAAATTAATTAAAATTATTAATTATATTCTATGTACATAGTAATAACTGGATGGTAGGCATTTTTTAGCTCTGGTGCAAAGCGCGGCGTTGAGGCCCGCCACTCAACACGCAATGCCTCCAGCATCACCTTAATCTTGGTTCCCTTTGGATACCCTGCTGTGTGCTCAGTACAGCGTAAAGCTAATTAAATAAATTAAAAAGTAGGTTATACACGGAATGTACCTTTTAAGTACCTACCATGTATATCAATCGTGCCGCAGGGGCACAAGAGTGCGACTGTAAGTGCGACAGATAGTGAGTTCGATTCGCACTCGAGGAAATGAAATATTTTCGCTCTAGTAATAAGGCAAAGTGCGGCCATTGCCATTCAATAAGCAATACCCTCAAAAGTCGGCGCAAAGTGGAGAAAGGAAATAAACTTCTCTCTCCAATATTATGAAACAAAAATACCTTTATTATAAATTATTTAGTAAAGCATTTAACACTTTTATCATCACTTGGATATTTATTTGTCAAAGCCGATTTCAAGTGAGCGTCCCACACAAATTTGTTTATAAAAGCTCGTAGAAGGAAATTTATTCATTGAACGTCGCTTTTCTGTGGAAAATATTCTTTTTGAATACAAGACACGTTTATCCTAGAATATTACAAATTTCAACGAGTTATTTATTGGTACAGTCGTCTTAATTCAAGTGAAGAAAATACTTATAAATATATTTTTATTATAGCATGGCAGACACACACAGGCAATCTAATGTTAAGACACTCCGTTTCTTTCGCACCACCAAATTTTCCAACATTGCGTGTTGAGGGGCGAAACACAAATCTTGCTGATCACCTATATATGTTTATAGGTAATCTAGATGGTTGAGAGAGAACATGAGGAAAAGCATGCATCTTTTGAATATAAGCAAATCCAACTCACAGTCATGTATATAGAAATATTTAACTAAGAAGGTACTCTAATATAATAGAATGTATATCTTATCGCTGCGACAGTAACTCGAGTGTTACTTAAACAGCAAATCACTATACATTATCAGTGGATTAAATGCACTAATATTAATGGTTTGACGCCAATCAAATGATAATAAAAATAAATTAGCCATGTTTTTTTTACTTATATACGTATATAAAAAAACCATTGATTAAATAATTCTGTAAGCGTGCAGCCCATTTATCTGACATATTGCGTGTTATGTGGCGGAACTTAACACCGCATTTTCAAAAACATCATATGTATGATAATATATATAAATTAATATATTCCTCAATTCCCAGTAAAAATTGAAACCTCGATGATCCAATGTATCATATTAATCATAGCTCTATACTAACATAATAGAGCTAAAGAGATTGCTTGGTTGAACGCGCTAATCTCAAGAATAACTTGCCCGGATTTATAAAAAAATATTTTTGTGATGTATAGTCCATTTATCGAAGAAGACTATGGGCTATCATGTTAATTAATCATTTTAATACAATCCAACGTACCCGTGGTTAGAGCTACCTCAGGTACTTAAAATAAGTCATAAAGATCTCTTAGGCCCGTATTAATACACCGCTCTCTTGAGATCGATCTTGAGATGCTGTATCCATTCATAAATTATATATCTATGAATGAAAACGGCATATCGAACTTAGATTTGAAAGCGATTTATAAATACGGATTTTAGTTATTTCTATTTGACCACACGAGCGAAGCCGCTGGTAAAAGCTAGCATTCTATAATTAAACCTTTGACCTTCATTCCTCGATATAGCAATTGTATCTAGAATCTACATATATTAAGTTCTGCGGTTAAGATCAATCCTATGGTATTACAGCAATGTTGGATACTAAAATTAACTGGACGTATATTATAATAATGCTATTATTATAAATGTAAACGGATTGTAGCTCAGGTAGCCCAGAAATCCAAAACCTACAGAACGAATTTAAATAGTGTGGTATAAAATTTACCACTAATAGGCAGAGATCCGTAGTGACAAGACTCTTAGTTATCTCGTTCTGCAATGTTGACATTTTATATGATTCACAGTGTATCCCGCAAATATCAGGGCGCGTTTTTTTTTGGCGCGCAGGCACCAAAAAAAAATCAGGATAAGCAAATTGAACGTAGTTCAATTAGAGTTGAACGTAGTGTTAAAACATTGCGCGTCACATGAACCAACTTATATCGAGACATAGTGTGTTGAACGCCACGCTTTGTCTGTTACCAGAGCGAGAAAATATATAATATTTTCTCGCTCTAATCATTCCCTCAAGTAGGCACTGAACTCACATAATATACATAAATATATTCGATATTTTTTTATATATCACTAGTCGGCTTGGGCGGCTTCGTCCGCTTGAACTATTCGAATATTTATAAAATATGTTTATGAAATTATTTTCAGTTTAGAGGGTGAATACTAAAAAACCACGAAACACATGTCCAATGAAATATTTTTAAAGAGTCTGAATTTTTATAAAAAACAGTGGCGATTTAAACTTTCAACCGATATTTCATCGGAGTAAAATATTTCAAAATCTCTTCTTAGTGGGAGACATTACGAAAATAAACATTTTTCCAAATTTTACGTTATCATACTTAGATTTAACACAGATTTAAATTTAACTTCTTTATTGGAACTACGAAATTGCACACCTAAGGTTTAAAAAATTTTCACATTAGCAATCTTGAGTGCTTAGCGAACATACATTATATATTAAAACAGGAACGTAATTCAGTATATTAAGTAAATAATACACTAAGTTAAAGCGGGCGAAGCCGCTGGCAAGCCGCTTATATATGTAGATGTTTAATATGCGTATGTTCAGTTCATATAAATGAAGCATAGTTATAAACTTCTTGATTCATCTACATATAATTCAATTAACATAGACGACGTTACCGACAAAAACTAGTAGTAAGATATTGTATCATACATATTAAAATACACATGAAGTGGAAAATGAAATCACCTTACGATTTATAACGTAATACATGCTACGATTATAACATGAATTTATTAAAGAGCCTCTTCTTATATTGTGTTTTCTTTAAATCTATGGAGTGGTAAATTGTTGCTTCAATCATAATTATTAATATTACATAGAAATAAAACGCTCTGGTAGAAATAAAGCGGAGCGTTAAGTTACGCCATGCTTCGAATTCTAACAAAGAGCGTAACAGAGAGTTTTGACAATATTTTCTCCATGATTACTCTACTATATGCGGGATAAACTTGCAGATATTGATTTTTGGGTTTTATCTTTATTTAACCCACCTATAACATTTTAGGGTGAAAAAAACCAAAAACATTTTTTGAATGCTATTTGAACCCATAACTATCGAGTCCGGTCAAAAATTCAGCCACAAAGGCTTAACTTTTTTTTAACTAATCTTTTTTACATAATAAACGGTAAATATTGCCTAAGCCATAACTATGCCAAGGCGACAATTCCATTCATATGAGGTGACGATCCTCAGGCACATTATGCCTTTTATATATCACATTAGAAACCGAATAAATAAAAAAGCAGATTCTAAGTTACAAAAAAAAAAAATTCAATCATCTGGCTCAGTGGTTGCGATTACTACACAGCTTAGGGTAATGAAATCAATTGTAAGGCAACAAATTATTTAAAAATAAAATTTTAAAAAATGCTTATCTTTTTATCTTGAAGTGTCTAGGTAGTGATTTATTATAACTTTACAGTAGAAATATGTAATACACTAAGCTATCTCTATCTATCTATCTTAACCTAGAGTTAAGACACTCCGTTTCCGAGTTTACAAGATACGCAATGCGTGTTGAACTGAAATGAAAATAATTTATATAAGTTATTATACACCAAGTCAAGAGGATTGGCAGACCAAAACGGTTATGGCAAGAAGAGCTGTATCATTACAGGCCTGACAGGTGCACGAAAAAGGCAAGAGGGGAATAAGTGTAAGATGCCTTTGCCCAACTATTAGCCAGTTCAAGCTAGTATCATGGTAACAATTACCGAGTCAAGAATCATAGAGAATCGAATAAACAACCATCGCGTTTACATTAAGACAATGTACCACTGCGTCACAGTACCCTCCTATATAACCTTCTCATATAAAATTCTAAGCTATAACTTATTTATAATAAATAAAGAAGTAACTTTATAAGGTGCTATATATTCCACTCGCATTCCATCTTTGATCTTTCAGGTCACCTAGACCTGACCTTTAAGCTTTGATAAAAAGTGAAGGTGGGTTAGAAAATTATTAAATTAATATACACTTTATTTGCTTATAAAATAACATACAAATTTAATTAATTATTTTTGAGATAAATACTTTAGTTAAAGATAATCTATACATTATTTTAAATAATAAGGCGCCGCCCGCAATTTTGTTTGTGCACTTTAAGATGTAAACTGGAAATCTCTTTTTTCTTTACCCGAACGTATTTCGAGAAATCCTCTCATAGTGCTCCCCTGTATTCCTTAACCTGTCTACATGATAGAGTTCAACTTTCAAAGTCTATTAGTTTTGTCTGTGCGTTGTTAGAAGACGAGATTTATAAGAAATGGTAATATTTAGAGATATTACCATTTCTTTTTAAATAGGAAGGACACCATACCTACATATACCTACATGATTAGAAGGCATTGCACGTTTTGAATCGAAGTCCATGCCGTAGCGCTGTATATAATAAAGCCAAGAGTACAACCAACATATAGAATATTTTTTTACATTTATCAAATACTATTCCTCACATAGGCACGAAACATGCTTCACTGGAAAGGTAGCTTAATTTGAACTCGAACTTCTGTAATGGCAACCTACAACAATATCAGTATTTCCCAACTATCAATACTACCACACTGGTGTCCAACACCACGTTAACTACCACCACGTCCTAAATACATTTTTTATAGCTTCACGCTGTATTTTACACATATCAGTGCTGTGAGCTAGTGAGCTTCTCAGGCACCTACTGTTACGACACTTCGATTTTGCAAGTTCTGGATTGTGAGTTGATCGGCGCAACTCAATATCGCGTGTTCAGATCCTAACTTACAAGAGAGAGCTCTACCTTCTACTAAAAACAACATCTAGAGAATACACAATAAAAAAAAACAATAAATAACCAGTGAATGACCCTTTAAATCGTGAGGAAGCCTCGATAAGGTTTAGAATACGCTTAAAGGCGATCAGATTACAAAAGGTACCCGACATGAACGACAAGGAAAGATAGGAAAAGCTCTACTATCATAGTACGTATTCGTACAATACTGGCAGATTCAAGCCTTTTCCTGTATAGCAGTAGCAGGGTAGTGAATGAAATCTAGTGTTCAAATTTGTCAGCGAAACTGAGTAGCGGAGCTCAACAGCGCGTTTGTCCTATCAGAGCAGAGTAGTTAAAGTAATTAAATAATAACACCCAAAAGTGGTAATCTACCCCACAAACATCATGTTCACAGTCAGACAAGTTGTAAGCGCCCGTATACGTTTTGGGACACTGCTTGATAAAATTTGCTTAATGTATGGCTTAGTTGATAGAGTAGTTAGATAGCTTTCAAAAAGCGCGGGTTCGATTTCCACTACATTCATTTTATTTTGAAGAGAAACATTTTACACAACTTAACAAATATTTTTTTGTAAGCAAGGTGAAAACTCTATTATTTAGAGGATATTGAGTTAACCTCTCGACTATTTAGCTGGTACCGTCAAAACTAATTTATATGTGCGGGTGAAGGCAATTAACCTACCTTTCTCATAACCGTTTTATTATATTTTTACTTTAACCACCATTTCGTTAGAATTTTCGGCAGAAAGTAGAAAACGGTGTGTCGTAACTCTAAGTTCCTTCTACCTATCCTGCTGTGTGCGGGATACTGCGTGAAGCTAATTTAATTTATGATTTATTTTTAATATAGTAAGAATAGCTAGGGTGACGGGACTCTTGGCGCAGTGGTAGATCGTCGGACTTGAAACGCGATGTTTGTGAGTTCGATTTCCACTAGGAGAATGAAACTATATGCATTTTATTAGAGGAGATTCGTAGCGCCACTCAACATTCAATATCTCGAAAAATTGGGCTGTGTGTGGGTAATAGAGCGCTTAAACACTAAGTTCTCTCCGCTACATGTAGAATACAGGATGAATATATAAAAAGTACGAATTCAACAATCATAGAATTGACAACAACGAACGACAATGACGAGAACACTTTTTTATAATATTATATAATATTTTTAATAACATGAACGTAATAGACTAATGGTTCAAAAGGACTCTCTTATAAGGCCATAGTTGTCCCATAAAATGTCTAGAATGAAAAATGAAAGACACGATGGAATCCCCAAATGACACTACGCTCGAATTTTACATCCGTAACTATTAATATTATATTTTAATAAAACATTCTTAAAATATAATATATTTAAAATTTTATTTATTTAAATATTTCCTTTTATAATAAGAAAAATACTATTTTTCCTTTTATAATTTTGTAATAAAAAAAACTACTATTTAAATAGCAGTAAAAACAAAATATGCATACCAGTTTAACAATTCAGATGTAGGTAAATTGTACCTATGGTGTTCTTTACTACTCTTACCTGCACGATGGTCGTCGGTTCAAATCTCGTTACAAAAAAGCAATTATCAAAAAATAGTAGTACTTGTTTCCAAGTCTTGATTACACATAGAAGCGACGTGGAGTATAACGACAACCAACATGGAATGTAGTCTACTAATGTAGTGTACTAGTTGTATTCCACATACTACATAGGCAGATTGGGCCTAAGGTCAAGACCCTCCGTTTAACTTTTGAGACATTGCGAGTTGAGTTGTGGAACTCACCGCCGCCCTTTATTCCACTGCCAGAGCGAGTAAATTAAAATAAATAAAGCCGCGAGTGGGAATCGAAACTAAAAACAAAAACAGCTCAACAGCTGCGGCACGACAGCCAAAAAATTCTCGAACATTCATATCTCTTAAGCAGGTAATGTCTAATATTTTAATGTTTATTTTATTATAAAATAAATGCGTCATATGACATTAATAGGCTAAATAACGAAACAGCATTTTCTAGTTATACTGTTTTATACACACATACATATATATTAAAGGATTTTAGTGATTATATTACACAATATTATGATAGATATATACCTTCTTAATTAGGCGCTAACTTTTTATCCCATGTAGCAGGATAGGCTGAGGGAACCTACTGGCGTTAGGACACTCATGAACTTATCGGGCAATTCAAAGTCCTAAGATTAAGGGTTCGATTCCCACTCGGAAGAATCGTAAACTTAATATATTTATTTCCTAGCTCTGGTAATAAAGAAAAGCGTGGCGTTGAGTTTCGCCACTCAACACGTTGTACTTCAAAAATTCGGCGGAAATTGGGGAACGAAGGTGTCTCAATTAAGAACAGTGTCTCAACACTAGGTACCCAGGTTCCCTCTGCCTACCCTGCTACGATGTGAATTAAAAAAATGCATAATATTTAAAATTGCTTATTTTCAAGTTCTTTACTAAATACATGTATCATATTTAAGCTATCAAACTTATTATGATAAAATATGAATAATCCATAAAAAAAATATAATACTAGTAAACTAGACAACATGGCAAATGGAAAAACTGAATGGCAGAATAATTATTTTATAGCTTGTGGGTAATTTTATAAATGTTTTATGACACTAACATGATAAAGTCATAACAGGTGGTAATTTGACAAAATAATTACTACTAAAAGCCAGTATAAAACCATTTTCATTAGAGAAAAAATTACAAATTGTACTTCCATTAAAATATTATAGGAGTTAATTTAATATAGTAGTTTAATTCATTAACTCTATATTAAGAAATTACTCTATCAGTTCATAGAAATAGTAATTGTACATATTGCACATTTACCCATGTGTATAAAACTATTGCGTTAGCCAGTGACTGACAGGACTAACTACTGGACATAGGAAATTTTAATTTTTATGTATGTAGATTACAGATTGTAGCACTACAGGAGTAAATATTAGAGGAAATAATTCGAATCTCCATTTTAACATCTTAATATCCAAGAAAAAATATTTCAGGATGAATATTTGCATTTAACTTTAAAATACCTTTTATTGTCAAATTATATGATAATTAAAAATCACAGGATATTGATTCAATTTACTTTCAATGAAATGGTATAACTAAAACATGATGTAAATGCTAATAATTGGAAAAGAAAGAAGAATTATTTTAAAATATTACAAATAGGAAGACCCCAAAAAGACCATAGGAGATTAATAAATAAAATCCCTGTGAGTATTCTACAATGTGGTTGAATACAGTAAAGAGTTAAAACCAGTTAAATTAAATATGACACAAAATTTTATTACATATCACAAGAAATGAATCACCAAAGTTACAGCTAAGTTACCAATATTTGCCAGTTTGTAAATTCTCCAAATTGTAATGCACACAAAATTAATCATATTTAAATATTTACGTAAAATAAGATTTAAAAATTTTATATTTAATAATATGTTATGTTACAATCAATTATCATTTATTATCTAATAAGTTATCTATATCATTATGTTGAAATTGATTCAATGTCTGATATCATTTTTTATAAATTAATAAGTTGTTCTGTCAATTATCATCTTAAATACTAAAAGTAGCTAAAATAACAACCTAATCATTCAATCTCATAAAGAGGAATGGAGTTCTTAGCACTAGGTTCCCTCTGCGTTCTCTGCTGTGTGCGGGATACAACGTGAATATGATCTCATAATGACGACAATTTATTGACATTTATTAAGGGCGAAATATGCGAAAAAAAAATGTGCATAAACAATTGAATTTTTAATTCAATTTAACTCTTAAAAATGGTCACTTTATATCTAATTTTATATTTATATAAAGATCAAATACGAAGTTATTTGCGTCACAATGCATTTCTGAGATCGCGTTTTCATTACACATGGGCGGGGTATTACTCATATGCTCGAATCATCCCTTCGGGGTGGTGAAATCACCCTATTCTTAGATATGCCTCTATATTAATACGTAAATTGTTAATTCAAGGTCAAACAAAACAAACG
>DWGR01003058.1:0-12696 GCA_018247715.1 Heliconius burneyi | reverse complement strand
CAGAGTAGTTTAGTATTAAGAATTCAAGTAGTTAATATTCAGCTGATTACTGTATAATACTTACATTAGTACGTTAAACCTATTGAAACTTTAAGAACTCACTTTAGTGGCATTATGAAAGAGCTATTTTTATAAATTATACTCCATGTAGTGTAATAAAGAACCTCGTGTTGAGACACTCCGTTCATTGCATGTAGCTTTGCGGCATTACGGAATTACGTAATTACGGCATTGCAGAAGTGTTTAAGACACGTAAATGTAAATGGAGTGGAACACTAACACTAGTGTAATATATGGAATACGTTAGGGTTTTTCGGATTGCTTAGCGACGGCTGTTATTAAGATATAATCATTAAATTGCATATGAAACAGAAAGATATTTTTAATATTTTAATATAGAAAATATTTTAACTGGTTTCCAAGGTTCTCTCTCTACCTACCACGTTATGTGCACGATATAGAATGAAGCTAAAATATAGTATATATTTTTATTTTTTATCGTTTTCCCAGCCTTCTAAGACAAAGTGACAAAATTTAATATCTTGAAATCCATAGGAAATTTAATACAGTGTTGTACTAGATTTGTTTAAAATTATTTAAAATTTTAAAATAAATCATAGTTTTTTTTTCGTTTCACGCTGTATCCCGCAAGTAAATTGCAGGTTTTGCAGCTCAACGCCACGCTTTATCTCAGAATCGAACCCACAATCTGTCGTTTACAGTCGCACGCTAGTGACCTTGAGCCACGACTAGCCTCAATCATTAATATAATAATAATATTATATTGAACATTTATAATAACCTCATTTTAATTAATTATTATTAATAACGAACACTTCATGAATGATTATCCATTCTGTCAATTTTGCCTCAGAACAAATTAACCTATCAATATTTTTTTGCATTTAGTAATTAAAGTAACAGTTAAGCTATATTATAAAAAAGGCTGTAAAAAATTAGGAATAAATGTGTTATTTGGGCCTACTTTCATAAAAACTCATCTAATATAAATATCTTATGTTTTCAATCGGAAGAATGTTCCATGCATACAAATAAGCTAAAAAGAGAAAACTCAATGATTTCTTTGGTCAAGGCTAGAAAGAAGCTTTCTTTTAAGTTTGTTAAGTTTTGGCTTGATATTTAGGTATTTTTTAAAGTTATTTCTGTAGCTTTCATAATATTCGTCATAATCGAGGTAAACAGATTGACTGTACTGCTAATTCTTCATCAGTTTCAACCTCTTGAATTTATATAATCACACTACTATTATATTCAGCTTAGCTAAGCTAAGCTAAGCAGCTAAGGTAGGCAGAGGAAAGATAGTATTAAGACACTCCCTTTCCCACTTTCTGCCGAAGTTTGGAGGCATTGAGTGTTGAGTTGCAGAACTCAACGCCGCGCTTTGCCTCGAAACCAGAGCGAAGAAAATGGAAATATAAACGTAAATAAATATTTCACTTCTTCGAGTGGGGATCGAACCCACAACCAGTCGATTTAGCAGCGCACGAAGTCACACCCTTGTGCCGCTACGCCACGACGGCTTCAAAGTAACTAAACCCTCAATATTAATTATATTGTAATGTCTCTGGAATTGCGCTTCATAGTTTTTAACGTACCTTATAAGCAGTGAATTTATAAGCAAGCTTGAAATTAATTCATGAAATTAATAATCTTTATTGATTTATAGCATCTCAATCAATCTTGATATTAAATTTTATTAGCTTATAGATTATTAAATTTTAATATCAAATCACTGTTCCTTGGAGACTGACTTAAATAGTTTAAATTAACTGTCTATACTTGTCGATGATCGTGGGTTCACATTCCAAGAGGTCTTATCTTACTGAAATTTTTGTTCATTTCGAAGGCGCTATAAATCTAACTTTGCATCCCGTTCCCGACGATTAACCAATGTAATAAATTTTTATATTTTTTAAATACTAGCTTCGTATGCGTCGTTAGATAGAAATAAATAAGACTTGTGTCACATGATATATTTATTCTAAATATCGAGATATCTAGTAACTCTGACTACAAATACAGAAATTTACATCAAAACAACAAGCTCTTAAGTCTTATATATTAGTAGATATAGATAATACAGATTTTATATCATCAGTTTCTTTATATAATGCGACATTAATATCAAACGAAAACACAACAAATGAAAGATAAAGTTATAAGGTTTTAGAAGAAAGTTGTTCGAAAAAATAGTGAAAATATAATAATTGCTGAATTCTTCTAATATAATAATGATAATTAATCTTATTTCTATAATAAAATACATTAAGCCCCATTTAGATATCAAAAAAATAATTATATTGTGGCGAGAAATGGCATGTTGTTATCTTAAACTTTAATTGGTATAAAGTCTAAATATGTGTGGAAACTTCTCCAAAACAAGAATAATAAAAAATATCGCGATCGCGAATTTGACATAGACTATGGGCCTGTTTGTCTAGTCATATCTGACAATGACGACTAAGCAAGCATGACGACTAAGGTTTTAGATTCGGTGTAGAAAGTACCTACCTTTTCTTTTATACATATATTTTTTGAATCGATTAACACTATTTTAATTATTCCGTAGCAGCGCAGCGGCATATTAGCGCGTAACAGTAAACGCGACGGTTGTGAGTTCGTTTCCAGACTAATAATTAGTCATGTTCATTTCCTTTGCTTAAATAGACTAAAATTGGTGTTCTGTTCCACCACTTAATACGCAGCGTCAAAAATTGAGGTAAAAATGGAGAAACGAGTGTCTTAACACTAGGTTACCTCTCGCGGCAATTGAAAAGACGGCCTTACATAGGCTTATTCATCTTCTTAGTAAATAAACAGTAACTTTTCAAAACAACGTATCGTCATAACAAAGCGACAACAATGTCATTTGTTCATACGACAGTAAGTTCTCACTTCTTCCCTGCATTATTCTCCATATATGCGTATAGAGTCACACATTTCATCTAACCGTATAGGAGACCTCATTTTTTTCAATTTCATACTAATAACTTGAAATTATCGAACATGAACATTAGTTTCACTGGAATACGTCTTGCTTTTGAAATCAAAAGTCGTCTAAGATGGTAATTAAATACCTATTATTATATGTATATAATATAAAGTAACTAGATATGGCTTGATAAAAGAATTTATTGTTTTTTTACGAATGAGACAATTATTCACTCCCACGAGTAAGAAGCGAACACATCACTGTCATTTATTGTCCGACGTAAGTACCGCTGCGCCACAGAGGCCACACCACTTTTAATTAAATATGTAATGAAATTTATTTTTGGATAACATTTAACTGATTTATTTATATGTCTTAACGACGAATATGTTATAGCATCGATCATCTAGTCAATCTAGTATTGTTTCAATTACAAATATTAAAAATAATAGAGTATGTCAAAATTACAGTTACAGTACAATACAGTTTTTTTTATTCTATAACAGTTTTGATTTAAGGTGAATTGTAACTTATTTCAAAATATTTTCAAAAAATAAGGAATTAACTTAAAATTTATAAAAACTCTTATCTTACTCATATATAAAACTTTAATTTATAAGCGTATGAGTATAAGGAAATATGTTACCTATTATAAAAATACATTCGGCACTAACAAATACCATTTCGAAACAATTTATAACAGATGCGCACGCGCAAGGAAAGCGTAACGGATCGGCCGTTTCAGATTCCATTGAGATAATTGATTTTTATTGAATAATAACTAAACTTCTTTGCCTATTCTAGGTAAGATTATTTTATCAATATACGCATGCAAAAACAGATTTGCGTTCTTTTTCCCTCATAGAAGGGAAGACAGAGTGAGGCTACTGTTAAAATATTCTATTCCCCAATTTATAATTAACTTTATAGATATTACGTGTTCAATGGCGGAACTCAACGCTGCTGAGCAGTACTTTGTTTGCCAGAGCTTCGAAAAAACAAAATAAAATATATTCCTTCAAGTGGGGACCCATATAAACTCACCACGTAGTAATTTTTTACACATTTATCTACACTTATTGTTCGTCTCCTACTCGTATGATCGAATTGTATTAACAATACCGTAATCATTTCAATATTTTCTTACAAGATTAAGATATTTACATAATTTTCGTATTTAGAAAGTATGTCATACCTAAGTTATAGGTATAAAAATCTAAAAACCGTATCCAAATTATGTTGGTAATTGAATGCATGGCTTAGTTAGGTAAATGTTGTAGCAAATACTAATAAATTACTTGAAAAACACAACATTTGACTCACTTAAAATAATTATTGACTCCATATTAAAATGGGTTCTTTAAAATTATTATATTTTGTATCTCTTTTTTTGATTATTGTTTTAAATTTAATTCAATAGCAGTTTCCTATCTGTAGATAGTATCGAGTGTATGTAAATAAATACTATGGATAATGATTTATTGTTTATTTAGAATATTATTATAGTAATAAAAATAAATTAAAATAAATATTCTAAATGGTTAATAAAATATCGTTAATTAGAAATAGGATTAAATAGAATTATAGCTTTCTCTGTCACTTTCAAATATTTGTAAGTAATAGATATCAATTGGCACATGGGCCTAAAGTGAGACTGTAAATCTGACAGGTTGTGGGTTCGATTCCCACTCGAGAAAATGATAAATTTAATATTTTCATTTCTGTATTCTGGTGCGGATGCAAAGCGCGGCGTTGAGTTCCGCCACTTAACACGCGATGCCTCCAGTATTGTGTGCCTGTGTGCGGGATACAGCGTGACGCAAATATATATTAATCGGGTATTTATCAACTTTTAATTTTTAAAACACATTAGGAAGACATCTTGCAATCATGTTTGTTCGTACCACATAATATGGATTTAAAAGGAAGGGCGCTACATAAGTGTGCCTTTAAAGTATGTCGTGAAACTTGTCTAACTAGTACTTAGAAAAACTAGATAAATTTTATTTAATTGTGATATCAACAGCAATTGACTTTGCTGAAGTGATGTAGAACAATTTATAGATGCTGGAAAATCTTTTTAATTGTAAAAGTAATAAAATTATTATATTGACATTTTCTTTTATTTCGATTTTAGATTTCTTTTCAAGTTAAAACCACTCCAGTAAAAGAAAATATTTACTGTTATAAGTTTATATGTTTTGTACTGTTACAAACTTGGAATATAACCTATAATTTATTTTTTAAAAGTCTTCTCTTAGTCTTCCAAAAAAGTTTTAAAAGTTATCATTTAATATCATTTTACTGATAAAATTGTATTATGTTATATCAATTGCAATTCACAATGTAATCCTACATTTAAACCTAAATAATAACAAATTTTCTCTTTACAGATGATACGGCAGCAATTTACAACACTAACAAGACAGTGACAACGGACGTGATATACTTTCAAAAAAACAAGAGAAAATGGAAATAATGAGCCTACGCCCAACTAGACACGGTAATACACTGTGTTTTTGAGTTATTTAAATGAAACCAACATACAGCTTATATTAGTAATGATCTGACGATGGCTAGACGATATCGCTACGACAGCGGAGCGGGGAACTCCATATTAAATGGATATATAGTTATATTACTAGTAACAAGTGCTGTTTTAGTTAAATGTAATAATAATGAAACGGATGAAGATGTTAAACGTATTGAAAGTGAAATACCTAAGAAATTAAAGATAGTAGAGGCCATCACAGGTAGAGGCTTTATGAATCATGTATACCAAAATGGTACTTTTAGAACTGGTAATGGCTTGTGGGACAATATATTAAATAAGTGCAGTTTAAAACCATCTGTGAGTTGTTTACAGAAGAATTTGTACAGTTATTTGGACGATAGTTTAGATTTTAATGGTGATTTAAGTGTGTCTAGTGGTGTGTGCTTTAAAAAAAATAATGTAGATATAAACAAGTATAGTAAAGAAGCCAATGCTATCTACCTCACTGGCAGCAAAGACAAAGGCTTCGAGAGGTCTTACGATGAAGAAAATGAAATTAAAGATGATGATGAACCTGGTAAGTATTTTTTTTACATTTTAAGTAATTTTAGAAGAAATGAAAAAAATACACATGATTCCTTCTGATTAAGATATCCTATATCTACACATATAATAAAATTATAAAGAATCGTTGTTGTACATGGAACACATATGATAAAAGAAATGTCTCTTTGTCTATATTTTTGTGCAAGTTAATCTCATGATTGCCCTGACAGATTTAAATATATTTTAGTAAACTTCCAATTAACATTTAGTGTTAGTCTTATTTAAACCGACTCATAATTAAATAAAAAGCCAGTTATGGCGCAGCGGCACAAAGGTGTGACTTCGTGCGCTATAAAATCAACTGGTTGTGGGTTCCAACTCCAAGAAGTGAAATATTTATTTAAGTTTCTATTTCTCTGTCGAGGCAAAGCGCGGCATTGAGTTCTGCCACTCAACACGCAATGCCTCCAGAATTTGGCAGAAAGGGGGAACGGAGTGTCTTAACACTAGGTTTCCTCTGTCTACCCTGCTAATTATGTGCGGGATACAGCGTGAAGCTAAAAAAAAATATTGCACGCCAATGTAAAATATTGCACGCGACAATATTATTTATTATTATCTTTAAAAGGATAAGTTATTAGAACACAAAAATTAATCAGATTAGTATGCCAATTATTGTTTAGTTCAATCGAAGAAAGCCGCGCGGTCGCTGTTGTCAAAATAAAAGAGTTAAATTAAAAATTTATTAAAACCTACGGGTTAATTATAATTAATTATACATAATTATTGGTATAACAAAATAATCATAGATTAGACTCGCGCCACTGTTTTAGCTACCTTTCTCTTTATGGAAGAGTACAATAAAGTAGTGTTTTTACAGAGCGATTTTAATTTTTTGTCCAAATTTGTAATTTTCGCTTCTATTTTCAAAATAATTTCCATGTTTAATAGTCTCTGTTTTGACCTAGTTGACTTCGACCGAATTTACTATTTTTTACAATTTTATAAAAGTACACCTTTTAGAGTTGAACGATCTACTTCTAGGAAAAGTTATTGCACCATGAATCATTTATAAATTTGACCGACATAGTCGTATATGTATGTATCTATAATATGATCTACAGCATATACAACTTCACGCTATATCCCACACGCAGCAGGGTAGGGAGAGGAAACCCTGGAAATTCTGGACGCATTGCGTGTTGAGTGGCGGAACTCAATGCCGCTCTTTGCCTCGACACCAAAGCGAAGAAATGGATATAGATTTAAATAAATATTTAATTTCCTAGAATGGGGATCGAACCCACCACCAGTCACGTTTACACTCACACTTTGTGCCCCTGCGCCACGACTGACCTCGAATCTCTAATCTTGATTTACAGTTGCCAGATTGAATACACCAAAAACCTACCTTTATGTATATGAATTGATAGAATTGTATTTTTTATTTCTGTATTTTTAATTTATTTTTTTGATGCCAAATAAATAATTATTTATTTGGCAGATAATTATCTGCTTCGATAATTTTAGTATTTTGAGCTATTTACTATTTTAGTATTTTTGAACTACACATTTAGGTCATCGTAGCGGCATTAAACAACGTATAATAACGTTGATGGCTATAGGTTCTATTCCCAATTAAATTATTTTAATTTTCCCGCTCTGACATACCTCCATTTCTGCCACTCATGACTCAAAACGCAATGTCTCCCTTTAAATTTTTATTTATAGCTGTTATTTCTATTTAGCTTCTGATTTGAAGAAAGCATAAACAGAGTTGCATTTGATAGTTTCTGGTCATACGGTTATCCTATATACAATTATCGGTTTAACGAACATGGAAATAGTCGAATATCTATCTCAAAGTTTTATTTTTATTTGTAGAAGATATAATCTTAATAAAATTTAAAATGATATATATATTTTTTAACTTCACTCTGTATCCCGCGGATCGGCAGACAGAGCCTAGTGTTTAAAACACTCCGTTTACCATTTTCTGCTGAGTTCTGGGAGCCTTGCGTGTTGCCTCGACACCAGAGCGAAGAAATGAAAATGTTAAATTTCATTTCCTCAAGTGGAAATCGAACCCACAATTGGCACATGGGCCTAAATGGCCTGGGCGTCTACAGTCACACGCTGGTGCCCCTGCGTCACGACTGGCCTCGAATTATATAATTGATAAAAACATAATTTCACTTTGTAATTTCAAAATACGTGTCGTGGCTACTTTAACAGCGTGCGGTCATCGTTACTTCCTATAAAATCGTTATAGGTTAACTTATAATAAGTTTGCGGCTTGTGAATAAAGGTAGCATGAAAGGTAACTTTGTCTATAAAGATGAAAACCTGTCTTTTTTATATAAATTTTTACATGAGCCGATCAATATATGTCTTCGTCAGCTTATAATTTTGTACCAAATACTTACAAACAACAATAATACAAACTTTATGTTTGGAATACACACACATAATTGGAATTTATAACTAGAACACTGGAACTAGAATATATAACTGGGGAACGGAGTGTCTTAACACTAGGCTCCCTGCTGTGTGCGGGATACAGCGTGAAGCAATATATAACGAAATAAGTTTGCGTTATATATGGCGTTCATAGGAACCTAAGTGTCATAATAATAATTTAAGAATATAAAGATATTGTTCTTTTGAAGAAACTTACACTAGAAACAAGAAGAAAATAAATATTTGACTGATTCATTTATTAAGTTACCATTTACCAACGAGCTTATTAAAATGAAAGCTGATAAAGACTAAATGCAACGATTCAGGGTTCGATTCCTGTGGCACGGTATGGTAATACGCTAGTTATTATTTTCGTTTCATCCGCAACGCAACACGCAATATCTCAAAAATTTGACAGAAAACGGAGAATGTAGTGTCTTGACACGCTCACTTCAATAATAGTAAATATTTCTATATAACATTTATATAGAGGGGTGGAAAGTAAGTCCACAGTGAAATTCAAATAAACAATGGCACATACATTCGTGTCACATCCGCGTGGCTTAGAAACGCACCTGTCCATTTGGATGCTAACCGCGAACATCTCGACCATCTTGAAAATGCTATGTGAAGGCATTTTAATTATGAACTTATTATACTTTCTATTTGGGAACTTATAAAGATTATTTAAAACGCTCCCGAAACTATTTTTTATAGAAAACAATACGTTCAAAGTACAAGTATTTAACACCACTATACAAGTGCACACGTTTGTGGCTGTAATATAAAACATTAAATATGTATGGGAAAGATTTAATCGTGTTTTTTCCGCATGGCAGGGTGGGCTGTAGGAGCCTTTCAATTTATGGGACATTGCCTGTTGGGTGTCAACTCAAAGTCGCTCTATAGGTCGTTGCGAGAACGGGGAAATAAAAATATACATTTTTCACTCTCCAAAGTTGGAATAGAACCCAATACTGTCGCGTTTGTGTATGAACGTATGAACGTTCGCGCTGTGCTGGTGGCGTGACGGCCTCTGGTAAAGTCATTAAAACAATGAATTAAAACAATAAATATAGATAAATGTACTATAGTGTATATAATGCCTATATTTATATAAGACATCGAGATCATTTTGATCAGAGATTTGAAAATTAATAGCAAATGATTTTATTGTAAGTTCTTCTTGCATGTATCGCTAAATACAAGAATGGAAAAAACAGGCATTTCATATGTATCTCCTGAATTAGACCTGATAAAGTAACCCGATGACGACGGTAGCCTGGTAAATATATTTGCCCTTTCTCCAATCACCAAATACGCACCACACTTTACTTTCCATACTGTAAGTAAGAGCCGTTTCAATTTAACTTAGCAGATTTTCATAAGAACAAGCTTTCTTCAAATCTATATACTAATACTATAAAGCTGAAGAATTGGTTCGGTTAAACAGATTAATCTCAGGAACTGTTGAAACTAAAACATATATATTTTTCATACTCCATTTATTATACGAGATCGACATGGCACAAACGCATATGCGTCCGACTGTGAGAACGAGAACATGACAATATTAAATTTTACATTTCCCTAAGTGGGAATCGAACCCACAAGCGTCGCTCTTACAGTCACATTCTTGTGCCGCTGTACAATGAAGTTTATAGCATATATTTACAGATCTAGCACCTATTATGAAATAATTATAGTTATGTAGATTTTAGAGATAATTGAACTACTAGTTCTAACAACGCTTAGGCATATTTTAGTAATAATAAATCATGAAGAGGCTTAAACAGCCATTTATTATTTACAATGTACATTTATAACTCAATAAATATATTATATTGTATGAATATTTAGTATTACTTTGTATTTTTACTATATTTATGTATTTACGGAGCTTGTAGAAGTGATGTTTTTAGCTTACCGCTTATAGCGGGATAAGCAGAGGGAATCTAGTGCTAAGACAATACGTTGCGTTCAATTGTATAGACATTGTATGTTGAATGGTGGAAATCAACGGCGTTCAATTCCGCCACTGAACACACGATGCCTCATTCGCCTATTTTGCTGTTTGCTAGATACAGCGAAAAGCTAATAATTTGATTTTAGTTTAAAAATAAGTTTAATACGTTTAATTTATATGAATATATAATTCCCCGGTTTAGTAATTTATATGTAGGGAATAGGTATATAAGCTCGTCGTTGCACGTTAGGGCAACAAGTCTATATATGAGGTGGATAGTGGTGAAGTGTTTTAACACTACCATTCCTACCAGCTACCAAGCTGCACTAGACATACTAAAGCAAAAACTATATATTTGGCTGATAAATTTATTACGTATGTGTATGTATGATTGATAAAATTTTACGTAAATTATATGATGGGCTTCCTTTTAACATTTTATTATAATATGTATACCACTTTAAAATTTATCATCCAAGACAACATTTAAGTCTTTCCAATAAAAAAAAATACAATTAAGTCAGCTTCACGCTGCATCCCGCACACAGCAGGGTAGGCAGAGGGAACCTAGTGTTAAGACACTCCGTCTTTCTCTCACTTTCTGCCGAATTCTGGAGACATTGAACCCACAACCGTCACGTTGTGCCGCTGCGCCACGACGGTCTTAAACATTTTCCAATGCCTCCAATAAAATAGTTTATCACATACATGATTTATAATATACTATATAATCATTTATAGAAAGTGGGTCCGTACATCAAAGATTTCAAATAAGTTGTTGTTTGAAGCATAAGATGTACGGATATTGCTGTGATTAAAATTACATTATCATCATGTTTAATACACCTAAGTAATGACAATAGTGACATTATGCTTTGAAATCATTTATCTTTAAAGACTTTCGTAGCGCAGGGTTAGCGTTTGACTGTAAGAGCGATGGTTGTGGGTTCGATTTCTGCTAAATAGAATTAATATATTAAAAACTTTTTTGTATGCCTGCTATTGTAAGGCAAAACGCGATGTTGGGTTCCGACTTCTGCCACTCAACACGTTGTTTCTGGTACGGTCGAAAAATAGAGGACACTGGGTCTTGACATTAGGTCCTAACTCCTCACTGCCTACCTTGCTTTCCAAAACATACGCCTGAAAAAATCCGGTGCAGTATGAGAATCTCTCACCTAGGGTTCTGTAGCAATTTAATTATTGTAGGTCAACGGAAAAGCATAACTATTAAAAGTTAAAAGTTGAAAAACTTAAGGTTGTTAATATTTATGATTTATAAATTAGTAATTATTTTCATTCTGTATTATTCTATATATTCTATAGTAAATTCTTACTTCATGCTGAATTTCAATTTCTTTCATATTTTGAGAAAACTATGCATAATGCTCGTATTTTTGATTGAGTTGACTCGGAAACTTTATTTTGTCTGTTTCCTAAGGATCTGTAGACTTTGATATTTCAGCATCATTTAAGCTTGATATCTTCACGCAATCATGAGTAAAATGGTCTTGACAGACATTCAGACGTACGAACTGTGTATGTCTGTTCGTCTGTCACGGACACTGACAGACGAATAACAAGGTGATGCTACAAGGGTTCCGTAATTTTATCTTTTGAATTAGGTCCGAAACGTACGGAAATTGAAATCAGGTGAATGCATGCGAGTATATAGTAGACGCGAAATTTAGACAGATGTTTATGTTCGTAATCTGGATATCCACTAAGGGATTTTGAAAAATTTTAAACCTAAAGGGATGAAATAGGGGTTGCAAGTTTATATGGATTATTTTAAAAATCAGCACCGATTTTTATAAAAAATTAAATTCAAACTCTTAAAAATATTTAATTTAACACGTGTTTTGTGGTTTTTTAGAATTCACCCCTAAGAGTGCAAATAAGGGGTTAAAAGTTTATAGGGAAAAATCTTTAAATCGCCATTTATAAAATAAAATCGATATTTTTATAAAATTTGACTCTTAAAAATATTTATATAATTGAACACGTATTTCATCGTTTAGAATTCACCCATAAGGGTGCACATAAGCAGGCAAAGCTGCGCGCGTCCGCTAGTATATTATATGACCGTAAAACATCTATGACTTTTTACTGATATATTTACAAATCAATCACAAAAGCTATAACAACTTACTGATAAAATCAAAATTTGTCATCAGACAGTAAAAGTTTGGTGAAATGAATGAACAAAACAAACTATCGATAAGAGACTAAAGCGAAATGCCTTTATAGTGAAAGTTTAGACTTTCTTTAAGCAAA